>SKCR01040158.1:600000-782930 GCA_019454045.1 Zanthoxylum bungeanum
TCTTACCATTGAGTCAACTCATTGAGAGTTAAATTGTAAAGCTCTTGATCATGTGTTCTAAATTGTAAACACAAGCTTCCTTTTTATTTTTTTAAAATACAAACACAAGCTTATTAATATTGACTTTACATATACTTATAATCTGAATATGTTGACACTGCTTATAAAACAAAGTCTCGGTATTGCAATATATGCCTTCAGCAAATATAATGCCTACAAGAAGAAATTATACCTTCAATATGAACAGTTGCATTCTGGGAATCAGATTGTGAATCATATGCAATGACAGAGTCAGAGAGATTGGCTATTTGAAAAAAAAATGAACCAACTGCTTCAGTTTATGTTGCTTCCGGTTGCCAAATCTATTTCTCTTCTCTTGGAACTCCTTCCCAATTCCTCGTCCCTGTCATTGTTGAATGCTGATTCTTCCATTTTCATTCTCTTGCTCATTCTCTTGCTCTTGCTCTCTGTTATGTCTTCCTTCTCATCCATTACTGACAAAAATCTCTGAAAATACCTAGAAAGTGAACTACCCGGTTCCCTTGCAATAGAATCAGAGGGGGCATCTTTGCGTAACTGGAGCATAATCTGCAGAAAGTATATTAAGAGAGCAATGAAGCAAGCTACACCAAATATCAGGAAGAGACCCCAGAAGCTACTAAGGTGAAGTCTGTCTGATTCAATCTCGGCACTTTCTAAACTGCAACTGCTTTTCATCAGCCATTTGTCATGGATCCGCTGGAGATCACCATTCTCAGCTAGTTCTAGAATTGCTGTTGACAAGTCAACAGCCAGGGGCGAGTCCCGTGGAAATGCCTAGTAAGATATATGAATATAAGCAAGGAATGCTTAAAATGAAATGCAATAAGTTCCTTTCAATTAAGTTCATGCATCTCTAATGCTCATGTTTTCAACAAGACAAGAAATTAGATACTCACAAAACCCCAGCCGTTTTTAGTAAATTCTGGACCTACAACCCTGAATGAGCACTGGCTTGAGAGGAAAAGTTCAATATAGGAACGTTCATCAACAACAGCAACAACACCTCCCTTCCCGGGACCATCTTTGAGTGCTTTAGCATATTCTTCAGGCGTGTGAAGTGCAACAAGCCTAGATTTAGATATTTTGAGTTCCTGACTTAAATAATACTCAGCAAATGAACCCACCTGGTAACCGATAGGGTCATCACTCTTTCTCAAACTCTCAATTCCTTTTATAGGAGAATACAGATGCTGCACCGTAAGGATTGAAGTCAAACTTGCAGTATAGCTCGAGTTGATAATCAAAACTACAAAAAGCCAGATGATTAGAACCAGACGGCCAAGGGTGCTGACAGTGTTCTCCCCTGCAAGAATAACAAAGAAAGAAACTTAATCAATCTAATCTGCTCTTCATGCTGTATCATGGTAATAGAAGTTTCAACAAGAGCCTAACATTCACTTACTGTGTGCGAAAAACAAAGTTGACAAACTAAACCTGCAGGATTAACAAAAAAAATCTGGTCAGATAACCATGACACTAATATTTTTGAGATGTTAGACACAAAAGGTAAATCATCTTAGCAATCTGCTAAGTATTATTCAGTCCTACAAAAAACTGAGATGAGACAGTCCGCACACAGAGTAGCAACTAGTTCTTGCTCTAAAAAAATTACTAGAAACAGTGCTTCGAGATAGATTCAGCCGTAAAATTGTACAAACACATCAGACGGAGAAATATCCTTAGCATTTGAAAGCATTTCAAGTTAAATTATGGTTATTTTTGGGTCTCTTTCTTTGTGCTCATGTTATATATGTGCTAAACAACCTTAAATAGGATTTTAATACCAAATTTTGGTATTAGAAACATGGCCTGAAAAGGCACAGATCATAAGGATCTTGACCTTAACCTGTCAGACCACAAATTCACTCCTCTGTCACCCAAAATTTCGCGCTATTCTGCAACCAAGAGTTGCAAAACTCTCTTTATACCCTACTCCTAAGCATAATATGCATATAACACAAACTAACATATGTACACGCATGGGTGGTTTGTATGTTTAAGTATCATAACAAGATAATCAATAACTCACCAAAGGATGGTTGTAACTTGTCTTTTAGGTGGTCCCCTGAATTCGTCATTTATCCTATGCTCCAGAATCCACACAACAATTCCAACAACAACGAAGAAACAAGCAGTGACAGTCCACATAAGGGGACTAAATGGCCGCAGAAAAGCCCATGCTCCAGTGTTCAATTTCTTAAATGGGACCACAACAACCAGTCCGGAGGCAGCATATGGTTGTGTAAAATCTACGATCTTTGTTCGATTTGTGACAATAGCAATGTCGCCAACAACAGCATCAAAGACCTGGGATGAAAAATTAAATAATCAGCAATCAAAAATTAACCATCTTTAAAGGATTTTAACCTATAATGTAGTACTCACACCCGTTGTGACTGAATTCACTAGTTCTGTGTAGCTTGGGTTTACATGACCATCTCCAAAGGCAACAAATTGGTAGGGGACAGCATATGGTAACAAATTTACTGCAGCAGTAAACACGTCTATGCAGAAACCCTGAAACATATTAGTCCCCCTCACTTTCGCTACAAATTCCCTGTAACTGGCCCGATTGGGTACACCAATTTTCAATAGCTTCCCATTGTTTGGGAAAACCCATCCTCGGGGCGTTGGCAAGGTCTCTCCAGGCCATATAACACTGTAAAGTTGCTGGTTTTCAATTGACCGATTGGGTGGCTTTGCATAGAGTGTCTCAGGAGGGTCCTTAGACAAACCAGAATAGTTGGACCAGTAACCAATCCTTCGAAACCCAGTTCCAATAACATTAATTATATCATATGCAGGATGAATAAGTGATCTGTCTGAATTAAACTTGAGAGGACCGGTCAAACCAACAAGATTACTCTGCACTATTTTATCCAGCAATAGCATTCCGTCATCAAAAATGCTCATTGCACCAAGGTGGAGATTACCGTCTTCCATAGCTCTCAATCTAGAATCATTAGAAAACGATATCTTCCCACCCTGGTTAAAAAATGAGTCGATAGCATGAGCTAGCAGCCAAACAGAATCGTAAGCATACAGCCCATAAGAATTCATCCCCAAAGAGCCACCAGTTAAGTTCTTCCATGTAGAAAGAAAAACTCTCTTTCTATCTGATTCAGGTATGTGCTGACGTAAAACAAGAACTCCTTGCATTGTGTCTATGGTTTCAGAAGGAAGTGCAGCAGAATCTAACATATAAGCCAGCCAATCTGTAGCAATCCACACGTACCCATTACCCATCATCCCGAGATACTTTGCCACTGAGAAAACCTGGAAACCCAAACTTGGACTTACATGCAGAACAATAACCCGAGACTCCATCAATGCAACCTTAACAAGAAGATCCATAATGTAACTCCGACTCACTACGGATTCTGGGGGAATCCCGCTCTTGTAAGAAATCCTACATCGCCTCGCTGCAAGTTTATCATTTAATGCAGATACTCCATTCCGTCCGTATTCATTATCAACATAGATGGCAATGACAGCCTTCCATCCATAATGACCAACAACCTCAGATACTGCAGTCATCTGGTATGAATCACTTTGCGTGGTCCTAACAAAATAAGGGAACTGAAGAGAAGAGAGAGTGGGGTCTGTAACCGCAAATGACAGTAGAGGAACTCGGAGTTCATTTGCAACATGAGATATAATATGGGCAACTGTTGAACATTGTGGACCTATAATGGCGATAATATCGGTCTCCATGAATCGCAAAGCTGTAATGACACAATAACGAGCAGAATTTACTACCAGTCATAAAATCTTCTTTCAAAGCAGAATTCTTGCACATTAGAAACGAAACAGACCAAGTAAACTAACTTCAAAACTGAACAAGTAGAAAATAAAGTACCTTCGATCATGCCAAGAAATCCGCTGCAATTGGAATTTTGCATTGTTATGTTAAGTTTGGTTCCATGGAGAATGCTAGAATTAGAATTGACATCTTTCACAGCTTCTTCAATTGCAATCTTGGCAACTCTGCCAATGGTAGAATCAAATGTAAAGAGAGCACCAATATTAACAACAGCTGGTCTTGCGAAAACATTCTTGCTATACCCAGTTGAAAATAATCCAAAATACAGAAAGACTAATGGAAGAAACCAAATAGTCTTCATTCCAAATCGAATTCGCAAGCCTCAATTAATTTAGCTTGCCCAGAATGAATCCACTCACAACTCCACTAGAGAATCAGTGCACAGTTGATTCATGGACTAAAGATAAGACAAGAAAAAATAAATTAATTAGTAAAGATAATAAAAATTAAATATGCAAATCTAAGGTACAGATGCAAAAGCCGAAAATATCAAATTCTCAGATTACAAAATTTAACAAACTCAAACTAAATGATTAGTGAAGAACACTGGGAAGGACAGTAAAACAAAATTCATCAAACACTGACTAATAATTGCATATGGGAGCTGGAAATAAGAACACAAACCCAATCTAACCTATTATAATATTCTGCTACCATTTTTCCAGAAACCAGAAAAGTAATTGACCCAGTTGCTTCAAAGCTTTTTGCCAAGTCTTTCTCTTCAATTTTCTTATAAAACAATGAAGTTATAAGCCTTTTAAAAAAAAAATGTAACTTGTTAACATCAAATCAGGCAACAGGGATAAGAATAAGATTCTCTCTACAGACTAAAGCTCAATATTTTTTTATTTCTAATAACAAATTTCAGATATGGGAAGTCACATTCATGAAGCGAAGCATAGGCACTTTAAAGTTCAAAAAAAGGAAAAGATCCTCAGCCTCCAAATATTTTAATAAGCAGCTACAAAGAATTAAAGACCCCCATCTCCCAAAAATTCAATGAAGCAGGAAAAATAAATAAATAAATAAATGAAAAAGGAGCTCATCTTCAAGACTTCAATAACCTGAAAACTGAAAAGACAAATAGTGTAGCATGAGAGAGAATACAGTGATGGACCATTTGCCAATTGCCACAAAATTAAATGACCAATATTTTGCCAAAAAAAAAAAAAATTAAATTAAATTAAATCCCAGAACAGAACAAAATGGAGGGAATCTAATAAAATTCTAGCTGCTGGATTAAACAACCAAGTGTAAAAAGCCGTACAATCGGAAACACCATTTTAAAACGTGTTTCTGGTGTTACGTGTGCTGGAACTGAAACAGACCGACTTTGGTTGGATTGGATTCTATGATTTAGTGACAAGTAACAAGTGCATAAGTTACATGGAGTGTTACTGGTTTTACTGCTACTTCCTCCGTCCATTTTTGATAGGTCGCTGGTCATTTTCCAACAAAATAAGGCAACATCATTAAAATATAGTTTTTTTCTAATATATCCCTCATAAATACAATACACGATCTCACTTTAATTCAATTATTTATACTCCCAATAATAATTAAGAGTATATAAGTAAATTTCTGGAAATAAGATTATAATTTGGGAGGTACAAAAATAGAAATGTGGCCTATCAAAAAAGGAGGAATAGAGTACTAATTATTCCTGATTTGACTAATTAATTAAACAACATATTTAATTTATGCCACTTAATTTCCACTAAGATACAAACATATGCCATTATCTGATGAGGTGGCTTTTCATTAATCTTGCGTAATCAGTCCCAATATTTTAAACGTAGGTTAACAACATATGATTGGTTTTCTGTATTTGGTATTATCGGCTTATAAACATTTTCAAATGCATGTGACCCACGAGGTCCCATGAATACGATGGTTTCACACTTTCATCAACAGAACTTATTATTATTATTATTTTTTTTTGAAATCGTTGGAAACCCCGCCACCAAACCACCCATTCTGGGCCGCGGCACAAGTAAAACCTCCGGCTACTCCAGGCTCTTACAAGAAGTTGCACCCCCTGGATTCGAACCCAGAACCTCAATGTGAGATTCTGGATCATTCACCACCAAGCCACACCCCTTTGGGGCCTTATTATTATTATTATCATAGTTTAAAATCGTTGGAAACCCCACCGTCAAACATTTTTTCCGAACTTAAATGGAGCAGGTAAAACCTCCAACTGTCTCAGACTCTTATAAGAAACGCATTTTCTGGATTCGAACACATGGCCTCAAAGTGAGATCCTGAACCCTACACCACCAAGCTACGCCCCTTGACAACCGTCCAAATTTACTCTTTTCTTCGCTAGTGAGGCTCATAAGTCATAACTTACTCCCTCAACCATGTTTGATATTGTGGTTTGATTTATGATGAGATGATAAAATTATTTTTGGATACAAAATGATTTTTAAGTATTTGGTTAATTATGATTGTTAATTGTAATTATAAAAACTAATATTTTTAACTTTTACTTACTATCAAAATATTAAAAGAATACGCCCAAGTGTTTTATTAATATAAAATAAAATTATATATCATTATTTATGAACCTATTATTTATCAATCGTACCTTTTTAATTACAATACCAAACATAACCTTAATGATTTTCAAACAATTATCTTTGTTTAGCCGTCAATATTCAAATTATAATAATATAGGAGATAAAAAATAATAATTTAGATTCTGTTCATCTTCATACCTTCAAAAATGAATGCTCATAAATGAAGTAAAAGATGATAGAAAGATTACTTACACTAATTATAAAATACATGTATTATATCGTTCATAAATACATATGGATGGTGATGTGTAAATTTTGATCATCAATCAAGTTGATTGGTTGGAAGAATAAAAGAATATTTAAAGTGGCTGGACATGTAATAAAATATCATATCAACCTTGCAATAATTTGATAACTTTTTCCAAATTGGCTGTCCCATTTTTCAATCCAATTCCCACCCCCAAAATTATCACAATTTGCTTTTCTAATATATATATATATTAGTTCTCCTGTGAGAATTTGCCTCGAATTTTCCACAATATGAAACGTGCTTAATTTTAATTCAAATCATGTGAAAATATCGGGTAATGTTGAATTTTTTTTTTTTTGATAATTGGGTTATCCGGTCTAATTTACGCGCACCTCGATTAATTCTCAAGACATGTGCTTTGTATCATCGGAAGTCTCCCAACACATATCATATTAAGTCATTAGTTTTTACATCAAGGGAATGACTTTAAGAAAATATATCTAATAGAATTCAAATATTGAACCTGAGATGAAGTAAATCACTTAAATCCAATACATTTACTACTAATGCAGCCCTTTAGGGTAAGGCTCGGGCCGGGCTTGGGCCCAGGCTTTTTTTTGGGCCCGAATTTAAAAAAAAAAATTTAAAAATTAAAAATATACAAATATAAAATATATTTACACTATATACAAAGATAATTTATAAATAAATCACAAGTTTCATTGATAAATTAACAATTTAAATACTAAAAATAAATAAAAATGATACAAACATTTTAAAATATATATATATATATATATATATATATATATATATTTATGTTTTTTTTTTTAATTTCGGCCCGGGCCCGGGCCAAAATAGGAAAGCCCGACCCGGATTTTTTCCACCCCGATCCGGGCCAAAGCCCGCCGGGCCGACTTTGGGCTTTTCGGCCACCCTTACCTTTGGGGTTGGTAATGTTAGAAATTTGTGAAGACAAAAATTGTGTGTTTAAAGGTAAATTCCATTTGATTTGGTGAGCTATCACCATCACATTTTCACATGCATTGATATATTGAAAATAAAGAGAATAATATATTAATAGCTATAATAATAATAATAATAATAATAATAATAGAAAATTGAATTTCACTTTCACAAGTTAATACCAATGCAGACTCAAAGGCATATAAGGGCATGTAACCAGCATTTGCCCAAATCCCAAAGGTATTGTTTTGGCCCCATAATATTCTGACTCACTCCTTGTGAAAATTAATAGCTAAACCATTCATTTCGGGATTAAACAGGCCAGGTAAAATTCATGATTATCTCAGACTCTTACAAGATTCGTATTTCCTGGATTTGAACCCAATACCTCAAGATGAAATCGTGAATCTTACATCACCAAGCCACGTTAATTATAAACTATATATGAACTTATCATTTCACATATATGTAGTAAATTTTAATGATTAATTTTTATCATATATGTGTCACGTAGGAGTATTACCAAGAGTGAGCTATCAATGTCTAAATTCAGACTCAATTATATAATTTATTTTACTTTCTAATATCAATCACAGCTACTCGATCGAACATTAACAACATAACTGTAAATTGATTGTATTGCTATTTTTGTCGTAATTTTTCTCAAGTCACAAATTAAAAATCATAGCCTATTATTTTGATTTTAACGTTCTAAACTCATAGTAAATATTTTATAAACATAATAATTATAAAAAAAATAAAATAGACGCAACGTCATATTCAGTTGGATAAAATATTTGGTGCAACAAAGGTATCACATCATCCATACAACAAACCAATCATCTATTGTCACGCGTGCTAAACAATTAAAAAATAACTAAAAAAATAGGTATTAAATTATACATATCATTTTCTAATTCGCTGATAGTACCACGGCACCCATACCTCTGTTGCACCAAAGATTTACTCATTCAGGACATCCCATGCAACAGAAATGATAAAACCACTTGCATATAATAAGAGTAATTATCCTATGTTAACGATCCATCTTAATCATGCACCCATAACCAAATCAAGCGGTAGATCGATTATTATTATTTATCAACAAATGGTTTGCATTTAAGAGCCCGTTTGGCTCAGCAGATAGTTAGACTGTTAGAGTACGCTAGCGTTTAGGCTAGTTACCAAATAAACGTAAGAACTAGAAAATAAAGTTTTTTTTTGAAACGCTCAACGTGAATTTATAATTTTATTTTTCAATTTATATTACAATTTATATTTTATATCTAACCAAATACTTACTTCAAAAAAATTTATATTTTAACATTTGCTTCATAAATTATAAGATATTTTATATGTTTTATCAAATACACTCTAAATTTCCCAGTTTGTCCCTCGTTAAAGCGCGGAGTGAACTCACAACTGTCGTTTTATCTTAGCCGATAATAACAAACTTCCAACCAATTGAAAATGGACACGTAGAACCCGGGAATCCAGGGCTTTCATCTTTTCAACGGCAGTTACCGAACCTAATCTCTCAAACCAAATATCAACCGTGAAAATTATCATACCCAAACATCCAACGGCCGGGACGCGGTGGCAGCATCAAACCATGAAACAAACAATAAATCCAATCCGGTCAAAATAGAACAGGCTCCAATGAAAACTCACCACGTTTCGGTTCCCCAATTTACCGAGGCAAGTAGAAGATCCACAGAACTACCTGGAATCACCGGTAGCCAACCAAACCATCAATGAGTAAAATTTAATTCAGTCTGTCTCTCTCTCTCTCTTTTAGACAGCTTTTGATTCTCTTTACAATATTGAGAGGTGACTTTTTTGCCTTCAATTGATTATCAAATTTGGAAATTTTATTACGCACAAAAAGCAAAGAATCATCAGATGAGAGTTTCTCAAACTTTCGTGCCTTGTGATTATTAAAAGTTCATTATTTTAACATTTCTGTTCACACCTGTTGTGATTTTTATCTGAGGTATTTTATTGTTTTGGTTGAATTATCTTGAATTTTATCTGGGATTTGCATAATTTGATACTTCTGATGTAAAGTTTTATTTTTTATTTTTTATTTTTTATTTTTGATTTGAGTTGCCCTAGAAGCTTAGGTTGGATATTTAAGAAGCTTAGAGTCTGATTGAAGGAGGAGTAAAGGGTTGCTTGATATTTTCATTGATTGATCCTCACAGTGCATACGATTTTATATTGATTTGGGTTGGGGGATTTCTTCAAGCTTTGTTGTTTGTTTATTTGGCCTATGAAGGAATCTTATTAATTAGAGTGAATTTGGTAAAATCTGGACCTTGAGAGTGGCTTATGATAGTATCAAGACTGATAGCAATAGGTTATTAAGAGAAGGGTTGTTTTGAGTTTTAAGGGTTTGTGTTAGGGCATATGGTTTATGATTAGGAGTGGAGAATATGGCGGCAGGTATCGATTTTTGACCTCCATTTACAGTAATGGATGGTTACAGTAAGGATCATAACAAATCATCCGAGGAAAATGAGAACTCAATTAATGTGGATTATACAAAACAAACGACAAGTGGAAAACCTCCTCGGCATCTCTCAGTTATGCGGCAATGCGGGAGCACCACGAAGCTGCTCGCAGCTACTGATTTGGTAATTTCATCATTTATCATCATTTTTTAGTTTTATCTTACATCTTATTGAATCATTAGATATTGTTTGGTGGAAGGGTCTATAAATAGTTAGAATTTTTAAAAATTATTTTAACTTCCTTTAAATTTCATGAATCGTCAGATTACAACCCATTAAAATAAAATCTAGAAGCTTTAAAGCTTTCAACAACCTCATTTGTTCTTGTGTTTTTTTATATATGACTAATTTAATCCCAAGTAGCCAGAAATTCTGATTTTTTGTTGTTTTGGAGAATAAAAGGACAAGTAAATAGTCTGCATTTTCCAATTTTTTGTCTTAGTATAATCTGTATTTGTTTCTTTGCTGGACAGCTTTCAAGGAATGCTCTATAACTAATAATACTTCTGTTTTACCCTTCTCTAGGCAATGGATGTTGGGGTTGTCAGCAAGACATCTTCTGACGAAAAATCGGAGTTTTTACCTGTGTTACGATCAGGAAGCTGCGCTGAGAAAGGACCTAAACAGAATATGGAGGACGAACACATATGTATAGATAATCTTACTGAGCATCTAGGTACCACCGCAGACTTCCCTGTGCCAGGAGCTTTCTATGGGGTGAGCAAGTCATTTTTAAAAAAAATAATTTTCTTCAACTCTTCTAAAAATAAAATATGTATTGTATGATGACTTTAGGAGGTCGTTTAGAATTTATAGCTGTATTTATCCTGGTTCAGGAACTGATATTTGTTAATATGCGGACAGGTGTTTGATGGCCATGGAGGTACCGATGCGGCATCATTTGTTAGAAATAAGATCCTTAGATTCATTGTTGAGGACTCCCATTTTCCCATTTGTGTGGAGAAGGCGATTAAGAGTGCTTTTGTGCGGGCTGATTATGCTTTTGAAGACGATAGTGCTCTTGATATTTCATCCGGCACTACTGCTCTAACTGCACTTATTTTTGGAAGGTAACTGAGCTCAAAGCTGCTTTTATTTTGATTTTTCTATTGGAAATTATCCCTTATCATCTGTCTTGCTTATATCAAGCTGCAAATAATACACAATATAAGAAAGAAACAAGAGGTCGGGAGCCTCTTTTTTGTGACATTATGAATGATTTCGCGGTCATAATATTAGGGTCGCTTATGTGGTTTGCTAACACAAATGTGACATAGATAATGGAGAGTAGGAGATGAGACGGCAGAAGGTGGTTTGGTTTGGTAAATTTAAAAGAGTAGGAGGTGTCATAGATTAAGATAAATTGCTAAAGTGAATTGGTCTACTAATATTTGGTTCAAGAGTTGGTTTTAACTCTCAATTGAAAACTCCTACACAAAGAGAACCACTAGTTTGAATTGCTGCTGAAAAAAATTTCTCTCTTCACAGGAACTTGATAATTGCAAATGCTGGGGACTGCAGAGCTGTGCTGGGGAGGCGGGGTAAAGCAATAGAGATGTCAAAAGATCACAAACCCAATTGCACATCTGAAAGACTAAGAATTGAAAAACTTGGTGGAATTGTTTATGATGGCTACCTCAATGGCCAATTATCTGTGTCACGAGCTCTCGGAGACTGGCACATGAAGAGTCCCAAGGGCTCTGCTTGTCCTCTAAGTGCAGAGCCAGAGTTGCAGGAGACACTTTTGACTGAGGAGGATGAGTTCTTGATAATGGGCTGTGATGGCTTGTGGGATGTCATGAGTAGCCAGGGTGCAGTGACAATCGCAAGGAGAGAATTGATGCTCCATAATGATCCTGAAAGGTGTTCAAGAGAGCTCGTTAGGGAGGCACTCAAGCGCAATACTTGTGATAATCTAACTGTGATCGTGATTTGTTTCTCCCCAGACCCTCCCCCTAGAATAGAAATACCACCATCCTGTGTTCGTAGAAGCATATCGGCAGAGGGGCTGAATTTACTCAAGGGTGTGCTAGACAGTAACTGATGGAATAGGGAGGTTCATGTGGTTATGGGCATTCTTTTTGGTGGTGCCACTGCTGCTGTTACTGCTACTGCTCCTGCTCCTGCTTCTTTAGCCGCGGTTGATATTCAGCCTTGTTTAGAGGAAATAAACTTAGTGTTGAGTATGATTCTCTGAGTTTGTTGATCCTGTACATCCAATATAAATTATGTTGTAGGAATCAATTGTTCAACCATTATTTCGTTGATTGTACTGATTTCTCATTAAATACTATTATTATGAAGATAAAATGATATATTATGCCACTGTCAATGGAACTGCAAATTGCATCATTTGTTATCAAATCTCCGAGTCCATTAAATTGCTTCACATAAAGTTTTGTAAAAAAAGGGGAAAAAAATATTACACTTAAGAGATGTTACTGTATTGTTACTTGTGTCCTCACGAGTTGCTCAAGAGTTTGAGTTCAGGTCCTGTGTTTTTTACAAGAATTTTAGGTAGCAGAAAATTTTACGTATTTCATTTAAATCCAGATATGGTGATTGGAATTTCCAATGAGATTTCCAATGTGAAAATTCTATTGTTACTTATACTAAATAAGCATACGTGGAATGTCCTCGATTAAGACACGTGGATCCTCCACCAACCCGACATAAGTTGAATCATTGAATAAGTTCAATTAGAGAGAGAGAGCAGACATCTCATGAACAAAGATGCCGGCGGGCGAGCTGAGCTACCCATGTCCGCCAACAAATTCATCAACCGCGGACGATGACGAGGCTTGGGTGTGGGCCCAGATCAAAGCGGAGGCACGGCGCGACGCCGAGTCTGAGCCGGCATTAGCCAGCTACCTCTATTCAACCATCCTCTCTCACTCTACTTTGGAAAGATCGCTGTCGTTTCATTTGGGGAACAAGCTCTGCTCCTCTACGCTTCTCTCTACTCTGTTATACGATCTCTTTCTAAACACTTTCTCCTCTGACCCCACTCTCCGCGCCGCCGCCGTCGCCGATCTTCGCGCCGCTCGTGTTCGTGACCCTGCTTGTATTTCCTTCTCTCATTGCCTCCTCAATTACAAAGGCTTCTTGGCTTGCCAGGTACAATCATATGTTTGCTTCAAATCTAAATATAGTGCTTGCTACATCTGCGTTTATTGGTTATATATAAATGGATAACAGAAGCACTTGGGGTGTTTTATAGGTTATTTTTTAATTACAGTTTTCAAATGTGCCTGGAGTGCTTTTCTAGGAAGTGCTTTTTTGGGGGAATAAATGATCTTGTGAAAGCAGCATTTGGTTGGTAATTTGATTTGGAAAAAAAAAAAAAAAAAACTGCGAGAATTAGAGGACATTTTTGGGAGGAGAAAAATTCGAATCCTAAACGAATCAAGGAATCGAATTTGTATCGAATCCTAAACGAATCGAATCAAAATGTGATGGATTCGTATTCGATTCGTTTATTAAACGAATCGAATCCGCATATTCGTTTAGTCATGGTATTATTCAATAACATAATTTACTATAATTTATTTACATTAAATCTTTATAAATATAAACATATGAAATATGTAATTAATATATTTACTAAAAATACCTCATCAAATATCGACAATATTATTTTTTCTATGGTAATTAGTCATAATTTCTCGAATCTTAATTGAAAAATAACAATAACTAATAAAAAAAATAATAAAACGAATCATAAACGAATCAATGAGCTTAAATTCGTATTCGATTTGTTTAGTAAACGAATCGAATCGAATTGACCCATTTATTAAACGAATCAATTTTTTCAAACCCGTATTCGCTTTAAAGCGAATCGAATCGAACGAATAAACGAATCATAACCCAAATTGCCACCCCTACTCTTACCAATTGAAGATTTCAAATTGTAGGAGATATGCTACCACTTATGGATATATATGCAATTAAATTAGCTTAGTTTGTTCATGAAACTGATTGTTAATGTTGCCGTGGAGTAACAATATACATTGAGAGGAAATGATTCCTCTAGCGTTTCTTAGTTTGCATCTTTATTCAATTTTAACTGCCTTTTCTTTTGGATTGTTGTATTAGGCTCACAGAGTAGCACACAAGCTCTGGACTCAATCACGTAGGCCACTGGCACTAGCATTACACTCGCGCATCTCTGATTTCGAATTGTAGGAGATATGCTACCACTTATGGATATATATGCAATTAAATTAGCTTAGTTTGTTCATGAAATGATTGTTGATGTTGCCGTGGAGTAACAATATACATTGAGAGGAAATGATTCCTCTAGCGTTTCTTAGTTTGCATCTTTATTCAATTTTAACTGCCTTTTTCTTTTGGATTGTTGTATTAGGCTCACAGAGTAGCACACAAGCTCTGGACTCAATCACGTAGGCCACTGGCACTAGCATTACACTCGCGCATCTCTGATTTCGAATTGTAGGAGATATGCTACCACTTATGGATATATATGCAATTAAATTAGCTTAGTTTGTTCATGAAACTGATTGTTAATGTTGCCGTGGAGTAACAATATACATTGAGAGGAAAGGATACCTCTAGCGTTTCTTAGTTTGCATCTTTATTCAATTTTAATTGCCTTTTCTTTTGGATTGTTGTATTAGGCTCACAGAGTAGCACACAAGCTCTGGACTCAATCACGTAGGCCACTGGCACTAGCATTACACTCGCGCATCTCTGATGTGTTTGCTGTTGATATACACCCAGCTGCAAAAATAGGAAAAGGGATTTTGTTTGATCATGCAACGGGTGTGGTCATAGGTGAGACAGCAGTTATTGGCAACAATGTGTCAATTCTACATCATGTTACTCTTGGTGGTACAGGGAAGGCATGCGGGGATCGGCACCCGAAGATTGGAGATGGAGTGTTGATTGGGGCTGGTGCAACCATATTAGGGAATGTGAAGATTGGAGAGGGTGCGAAAATAGGGGCTGGGTCGGTGGTACTGATTGATGTGCCACCAAGAACTACCGCAGTGGGCAACCCAGCGAGGTTGGTTGGAGGAAAGGAGAAGCCCTCAACAAACGAGGAATGTCCAGGGGAGTCTATGGATCATACATCCTTCATCTCTGAGTGGTCAGATTATATTATTTGATCATTAGATCTCTAAGTATAAGGATGCTGTAATAATGTGATGCATCTAGTGTTGCTGAGCTGTTACATTTTTTGTTTTTTGTTTTGATTTTGTACTGGATCTGAGAATCTGTATCAATCAGAATGTAAGGAACTGATTGTTTTATGAAGTTCAGTCTAGAACTTGAATAAAATGGAAATAATAATGGTATAATTCTGTAGACCTGTAGAATATTCACTTTTTGGGGGCTCTTGAAGTTGAAAAAAAAGGAACTGAAGGATCCTGCAGAATTAGAATCAACGTATGGGAGCTTAAGGTTCTCCATGGGATTCATTATCATCATCATCCAGCCTATGAGCTACTGCACATAAAAATAACATGAATCTACTGAAGTCTAGAAGAAATCAATGGGGGTCCTAAAAAAAAGCAGATGATTAAGATACAACTCAAGCTGATGAAGATCAAATTCCAAGTTAGTATACAAGTTCCTATTTTGAAACACTTTAAAGCTTATTTCCAAAAGGTTAACATTGGTTAAAGCCCCTTGGTGGCAAAGGGTTTACAATTTAATTGTCGGGTCATGAGTTCGAGTACATGAGGTGTATTTCTTTAAAGAGCTTGGGGTAGCCTGGGGTTTTATCTGTTCCGCTTAAGCTCAAGTAAATAGTTTGACGATGAGGTTTTCAAAAAAAAAAAAACATTGATTAAAAGCGCCGCAAAAGATAAGCAATTAGCATTTTGTATGATTATTATGGTTTGAGAAAAAAAATGCCCTTACATGCTTTCTAATTTCTTCTATGAATTGTAGGAAGTGAGTTATGAGTTTAAAGTGAAACATTACCTTGACTTGTTGCAGGGTTTGCTCAAATCTTTGATATAGAACCTTGCTTACATCCAATGTTAGAGATCATTTCTCATGTACACTAGAATGGCATAGAAAGAGGAATGGTGAAAATTTTATGTCTCACCTTTCACAATAAATAGAAATATCATTTGCACATGCTTTGGCTTCTTGTTTACCTAAAAACAAGTGCCCTTATTTAAAGTTTACTAAACCCTAAGGGTATGTTTGGTTCAACGAAGGGGATGAGAGGGGATGAGAGAGATTTTAATGAAGGGGAGGAGATGAATTTTAATTAAATATATGTTTGGTTCAAAGGAGTGGAGGTGAGAGTTTTTAATTAAATATATGTTTGGTTCAAGAAGAGAGGGAGAGAGACTTTAAAACTAATTTACTATTTTATCCTTATAGCTTGTTATAAATAAAATTAAAATAATATAGACTTATATTATCTTTGAATTAAACAAATAATAAAATTAAAATTAAAAGCTCTACATATATAATACATGTTATTAAAAATAAAATTAAAACAAGCATCAAATCAGTAGCTAGGTTTTCACATAGATGAATATATAAAGAAACACTGCAAAATATCCAAGTTTATAACATAAATTACTAAAATGATTAAGTTCAGATAATACGCAAAATGTTAATAAGATTTCAGCAAAATAGTTAGGAAAATAGTTAAAATTGGCTTATGAGGGATTTTGTAATTAGGACAATTTATGATTTTTAATATTTAAGTAAGGATAATTTAGTCATTGCATTAAAATTTTAATTCTCCACTTTCTCTCCCTTCCAAAACCCCCCACTTTTGGAGGGGAGCTAAAATTGGCTTAGGAGAGATTTTGCTCCCTCCACTCCCCTTAAAAGATTGAACCAAACAAACATAATTTAAAATAATCACTCCCCTCCCCTCCAAAACCCCCCAACCAAACACAGCCTAAGAAATAGCTCAAATCCGAATCAAACTAAATTAAACAAAATCTTCTTCCATTAGATCGATCAGTTCTATATTCGAAATCACTATTTCATTAAGCTCAATAAATTAGAATTCTTATCGTAAGGAATTCGATTAGTTCTATATTAATTGTTGATGCATAATATGATACCATTATTATATTATAAAATATTAATAATATGGTACTACCATTATATCATGAAATTGTTAATATTATTTTAATAAGGTGATAGAATAATGTATTATTAAGTTATGGGCCACGGGCATTATATATTCTATGTACCAATTACAAAAGATCAAATGGTCCATATCTAAATTGATTGGTCATTATGTATTATAATTTCTAAGTTTGGGTGTCATCATGAACCCAATATGCTTTCCATTTTCCTCTCCAATATTTGTGAAAATTCATGATGTTCCAACCCATTAATCTCGCTCCAACTTTTTTTTTTTTTTTTTTTGATATGGGAAATGTGGGTAAATCTAAATATAATTTTAATCAATTTTTTTTTAAAAAATTTGAATTTATATTACAAATTTTATTAAAATTCTTAAAAATCACTTCTTGAAAAAGCCTTCCATAGCCTATGTTATTTATTTATTTTTAAAATTGGAAACCCAACCGTCAAATCATTTATTGAGGAGTTAAACGGAGCATGTAAAACCCCCGACTGTCTCAAACCCTTATAAGAAACACACTATATGAATTCGAACTCAAAATCTAAAAGTGAAATTTTGAATCCTCCACTACAAAACCACGCCCTCAGAGACAATTGCGTATGTTAGTCCCTTGAACATAATTACAATTTTCCATCTAATTTGTATATATACTTTTGAAAATTGAAATGACTTGATAGACCCGGCCACGGTTCCGGTTCGGAACCGGAACCGAACCGGAACCGAACCGGTTGGAACCGGAAGGTTCCGGTTCCAACCGGTTCCGGTTCCGGTTCCGGAACCGAACCGGAATGGGACCGGTTCGGTTGGGGTTCCACCCCAACTCGAACCGGTCCGAACCGGTGGAACCGTACGGTTTTGTAAAATAAATGGTATTAAACCGATTAAATTTTCAAGAGATGTTCCAACACGTTGGAATTCTACTTATTTTCTTTTATGTCAAGCATTTCAATACAAAGATGCATTATGTAGTTTTTTTTCTCAACATGTTCAAAATATCACACTTTACCCTAGTCAATGGGATATTTGTGAAAAAATTTTAGATATTTTAAAAGTTTTTAATGATGCTACTTTAGTTTTTAGCGGCGTTTATTATCCTACAGCACATTTATTTCTTCTTGAGAGTTTAAATATTGTTGGCACTCTCGATGAGCATGTTGACAGTAGCGATCCTAATGATATTGTTTTGTTAGAAGCCATTACTGTTATGAAGTTAAAATGGTTAAACTATTTTAAAGAAATTCCTTTACTTTATCTTATTGCTGCTGTTTTTGATCCTAGATTTAAATTAGAAGGTTTGAGTGGTGCTTTACAAGCTTATTATGGTTATTTAGGAATATTAGATGAAATTGACATTACTAGATTAATGACGAAATTAAGAAATGATTTAATTGAGTTATTTAATGATTATATTGTAAGATATAACTTAGGAACATTAGGTCAATCTAGTAGTAGCGAACCGGTAATTCAAACAAGACTTAGCGCAGGGGATCGTTGGTTATTGCAACGAAATAAAAAAGCTAGGGATACGACAACTAATAACCCTGAATTAGATAATTATTTATCTACAAATTTTGAGTTTTCTAATGAAAGTTTATGCAGTAAAAATTTTAAAATCCTTGAATGGTGGAACCGGCATCAAAATATATATCCTGTTTTATCTATTATTGCTAAAGAGATCTTGGCAGCACCTATTTCCACCGTTGCGGTTGAGCAAGCCTTCAGCTTGGGAGGTAATATATTGGAAGCTAGGCGATCTTCATTACATCCAAGCACTCTAGAAGCAACAGCTTGTGTGGATGATTGGACTCGAGCTGATCTGAGACAACAAGAAGATGCCCCCGATGATTGTGAAGATTTGTCGATAATGCTTCTGCAACAAGTGCAAGCGGAACCGGAGCCGAAGGATCAACCGATAATGATGATTGATAATTGTAAAATTATAATTTACAAAAGGGGATATGTCTAAAAGACTAAAACTTGTAATGGAACTACGTGAGCTTTGATTCCTCTCACCCTTGGAGGATACGTAGGCAACTTAAATATTTAAAAATTTAAGCTCAAGCTCTTCAATGTAATAAAATTTTTTTTTTTTAAATTTAATCTCATTTTTTTTTATTTAAATTAATCAAAAAAAAAAAAAAAAATATTTAACCGAACCGAACCGGAACCGAAAGGTTCGGTTCCGGTTCGGTTTTCGGTTCCGGTTCCACTTAAGTGTGGAACCGGAACCGAACCGGATTTAACCGGTTCGGTTCCGGTTCCACACTTGTGGAACCGGAAACCGGCCGGTTCGGTTCGGTTCCGAACCGGAACCGAACCGCCGGCCGGGTCTATGACTTGATGAAAATTTATAAAAGAAAAATAAAATAAAATTACAAACCTCAATGATCATCCATGAGAGGTGAAGGGTCCACAATCTTAACTACCAATGAAAATTCACTGCCACCTTTGCTGCCGGGCATTCCGCTTAGTCACAAACACAAGAACCTAACCTCGCACGTGCGACAAACGTGCTTTAATTAAAGCAACGAATTTAAAAAAAAAAAAGAAAAAGAAAAAGAAAATACTACTGTTACCTCACAGTCTCACAGTCGTAGCCACTGTGTGGGGCCCCATATTTCAAACCTAACGCCTAGGCTTTTCCAATCAAACGGCTGTGGTGTGAATAGCACGATAACCGTTGATGAACGCGCGCCCGTATAAAAACGAATCTCCTAAAAATAAAAAATGTAAAGCAAGAGATAGAGAGTGCCAAATGGGAAAGCGAAGAGCTGATAAGTCGCTTTTATTAATTAGTGTTATGTCGCTTTACTAATTCCAGCCACACCAACCAAACAGAAGCACAAAAACAAACACAACGCAAGCACTATTTGTTCAATAATTTTAATTTAATTTAATTTAATTTATTTTTTTTTTAAAAAATTTCAATGATCGATCGCTTTCTGCTAAAATAAATTAACCAAAAGAGGATAAAAATTTAAAATTAAAACTCGCTAGCTTAGACTCAACATCTTGAATCTCGCCTCAAGATTATTTGCTTTTTCACATTCAACAACTTCGCAGGGGCCGATTTTGCCTTCACGTTTCTGTAAGTTTTCTTGAAACGCTGCGTTTTAATTTCGCCGCTGTCTGCTTAATTGTAATTGCTTGATTCTTGTGCTGTGTTTATGACATTTGATCAGACGGTTATGATTCAAGCTGGTAATTGGTAAATGAGGGTTATGAATTGTGTATTTTTGTAATTTATTTTTGGGCAAAATTACACTTTCACGGTTTGTGGATCTGATAAATTTGCAATTTCGTATATGTGATAGTGCGTTTGCCTGTTGATAATTTGAATATGGTTGTTTTACTCTCTGTTTGGTTGCTGAGAATGGACATGAAATGATTTTTTTTTTTTGAATACGTTTTTTCTTTTTTCATGTATTTGTAATTTCATTGAAAACTTTGCCTTTATTAACTCAAATTTTGCAATGATTAGAGTTTGCTATGTACTCGTGCTTAAAGCAGACATCATGTTGGTTATGAATTGAATGAAGAGCTTGTGTGAAGATAGCAATGGGGATGTGATTTACGTTTCAATAAGGAAGAGAAGAATGATTTGTGAGAGTCCAACAGGGGAGGATTCTCTTCGTCGGGATTTTGAATCTTTGAGTGTGTCAAAACGGCTTGTTAGAAGTGTTAGCCGGAAGTTGAGAAATAAGAATTTAAGAAACTATGATGGGGATGATGAGGATGATGTGAAAGGGGTGTCTTTAAAATGTCTTACTCTATATGGAAGAGGTGGGGGTTGCAAAGTAGGTGCTGACACTGGGGAGGAATATGGGGATCCGAGTAGTAGGAGGAGGTCAAGTGCTAGTGTAGAAGGAAAGGGATACAAACCATTTTGTGGTTATGAGGAAACAGGAGTGGGAGTGGATTGCTTCTCATATGGGGTTAAAGAGAGGTTTTGGAAAAAAGGTAATAGAAAAGATTTGGAACTTGAAGAATCGGTTAGAAATAGTAGGATGCACATTTTCCTTCCGGATGACATTCTGGAGATGTGCTTGGTGAGACTCCCATTGACTAGTCTCATGAACGCTCGCCTTGTGTGCAAGAAATGGAGATACTTGACTACCACCCCTCGGTTCCTGCAATTGAGACAGGAAGGTTTGCATCAAAATCCTTGGATGTTTCTCTTTGGCGCTGTTAAGGATGGTTATTGCTCTGGGGAGATTCATGCGCTGGATGTTTCTCAGGACCAGTGGCATAAGGTTGATGCCAGTATTCTTAAAGGAAGATTCATGTTCTCTGTCGCTAGCATCATGGATGATGTCTATGTTGTTGGCGGTTGTTCAAGCTTGACCAGCTTTGGAAGGGTGGATAGGAGTTCATTTAAGACGCACAAAGAGGTATTGGTATTTAGTCCTTTAACTAAATCTTGGCGCAAAGTTGTATCTATGAGGTATGCCAGATCAATGCCTATTTTAGGAATATCTGAGGTGAGTTCGGAGTTCTCTATCATCCCATGTCATCAGAGTCGTCAAGATAGGCGCTTCCCCAGGTCACGTATTGGTGGGGTGTCAGATGTTTATGAGGATCCTCATAGGCTTTCACTGAGACGTCAATACAGAAATTCTTTTGATGGAATTGAGGGTTCGTTGTTGCCCAACAGAAAGTCATATAAGTTTATTAGACAAAAAGGTGATCAGTCAATCACAAAAGCTGCTAAAAGATTTGTTTTGATCGCTGTAGGAGGCCTCGGATCTTGGGATGAGCCCTTGGATTCTGGAGAAATTTATGATTCTGTCTCCAATAAATGGATGGAAATCCAGAGGTTGCCAGTAGATTTTGGGATTGTTTCTTCTGGAGTTGTTTGCAATGGGATATTTTATGTCTATTCTGAGACTGACAAACTTGCAGGATATGACATAGAAAGAGGCTTCTGGATTGGAATCCAAACCTCTCCATTCCCTCCCCGAGTTCTTGAATACTACCCAAAACTTGTATCCTGCAGTGGTCGGCTATTCATGCTTTCTGTTTCCTGGTGTGAAGGGGATGGTCAAATAGGCCGCAGAAACAAGGCAGTGAGAAAATTATGGGAGTTAGATCTCATGTACCTCACTTGGACTGAGGTCTCTGTACATCCTGATGCCCCTATGGACTGGAATGCTGCATTTGTCGCGGACGGAAACCACATATTTGGGGTTGAAATGTTTAAAATATTTGGTCAGGTACTGGACTTCATGACTGTATGTGACGTGTCTGAAAAGAGGATGAACTGGAGCCATATTTCAAGAAATCACATGGCTCATGGACTGGATGCTACTACATGCATGACTAAATCATTGGCGGTGTTACATCTCTAAAGTTGTTGGCATATGCGTTGATTCATGCTGGAAATTTAAGGCTCGAACCTACAAATTTCATGTCAAATTCTCCGGGTAAGGTTGATTCGTACCTTTGCACCTGGCTCCAGTTTCTGCATCTTATGAATCCTGGCGCGTATAAGAGGTTTGTTTTGCACATGTTGTTATTCATGTAATATCTTTGCCACTGTTTATAAGTTAATCCCGTTCTTCAATCTTGTTTTTGTTGTCTTCAAGTGGTGGAAAAGAGATTCTTGTTTATGTTACATTGACAATAATCCATTCCTCTCATCGAACTTTGTTGCTCTTGTTATTTAATTTTCGATGAAATATATAGTAGTTTTAATTGCCTTTTATAAGAATCATATGATGAACAAGCTAATGAAATTGGAGAATGAAGAGATAGATCTCTCAAGAGTTGAGAAGATTCAAGGAGAATCAAATTAGGTACAAGGCCAGCCACAACCGCAGCATGGAAAAATGAAAAAGCAACTACCCATTGACAATATGTTATGAGTAACGTGCTTGTTAGACGCGAACATCTTCAAACCCACCCAAAATGCGTCTCATAATTTATAAGTTCAAGCGATGTGAGATGTCACAAAATCTAGATCTAATCATACTTGGGAAGTATTCTTCAACATCAACCGCGATTCTATCTTTTTATTTCAAACTGATGAACTAATGAAATATGAGCTACTGAAAGGATGAGATTGAGAATAGAGTGTGAAAGTATTGGAAACTTGTGGAGCAGAATCAAAATACAATTCATAGATATAAAATCACAACACACAACACCAGTCTATAATTTTGCATTTGGAGAACAATGTGAATGTCCAACCTTTCTACTCAAAACTTGAAATAGCAAATACCAAACCAAAAGAAAGAACGCTTTCCCACTGAATAAGCAGTTGAGTAAATTATGACAGGGCATTTGAAGACATGGAATTGATGAAAAACAGCAAAAATCAAGAACAAATGAATGATGGCATCGAAAATTCTCTACAAACAAACATCTTTATACAACTATATGGACCTGCATCTCGGCAATTTGCAAACAATATCGATCAATGTCAAACTGCACACGCAAAGGAAGAATTACATACAGGAGCTCACGTTTGTAAAATTTTGAATAAGAAGAAACTCATCCCATGTTTGGAAAGATTCCAGAGAAGTTTGGTATCTTATCAATATGCTTCAGGGCGCGCTCTGCAATCTGCCGGGTTCTATAGTCAGCGTGCTGGAAGGAATCAACAAGAGCAGTACCCACATTTGGGTCTCCAGAGACTTCATATGCTATATCATCAGTCCGCAGGATTCTCTCTACAGCCCAAACTGCTCTCCTCCGCAGGTTCTCAGTTCGTTTTTCGAGTAATACATCAAGAATAGGCTTGATTCCCTGTGCCTCACACAATATCATCACCCCTTGTTCGACATCAACCCCATCATCTATCACTGTAGATAATGCTGCCAAAGATGCCTCAACCACCTTCTCATTTGCATGGTCTAAAAGTGCCACCAACTTCTCCACAGCTTGCCCTTCCAAAAGACAAAAAGTTTCTTTTAACGAACATAATCCTCTGTGCAGCCGACACAATCCAGTTATGACAGGCTGCTTGCTTAAACATGGAAAGATTGAGGCACAAAACCCTGGCGGAGGCAACTCGGGCAGTTTTGTCAAATTTTTGGATTCCAGCGACAAGTTCTCCAAAGCTGTTGCAGAAACCATCTGTATTTTGTCCAGTCCATTTGTCTGAAGCAGCTCAATGAAGAGTGCTGCAAGATTATGCTCACGGCAGACTGCAATGGCTTCAGGCTCATCAGACAAGACAAATGTAACCCTTGCAAGAACTGATACAAGTCCTTCGAGAAATGGTGTCAAGAAGCGACTGCCCCTAGTTTCCCCCTGCCGGATACTTTTCACTCTAGAGAAGACTAACCTGAAGGCACCTTCATCTAGCATCTGCCGTGTCAGGCCCAGATCCCTCTCTGGTAGTTCAGCTAAAATGCCAACAGCTGCTGCCTGCTCTTCAGTGATCCCTACATTTTCTGATATGACTCTTATTAGGCTGCCAAGCTGTCCAACCGCACCCCTTAATGCATCAGCTAATTCCTGACCCATGTGTGGGGAGAGGTTCTGGAGAAGTTTCATGGAAGCTAGACGCAAGTCATTCTGAGGAGCCTCAACAAACTGAACCAAACTGATAGTAGCACCAGAAATTTTGATGGCAGACACGACATTAAGGACTGTTGTGGGACTATTAGTGAGTCCAACAAGAACCTGCAGAAGTTTGCACTCGATCGCTGGACCAGTGTTGCTAATCAGATGAAGTAGGTTATGGACGATATCTTTTGAAACCAAAATCTGGTGGTCAGGTCCAACAGTGACAGAATCGAAGTCATGGCCTGAATTTACAACATTGGCAAGAATTGTAGCAGAGACCTCTTTCAGTCGCATTGGAAGCTGATTGGAACCAACAGTGAAGAGATCCTTTATAAGAGGGGGAAGAATTCCAGCATCTATCAACACTTTGGCACTTGGCTCACAAGATGAAATTTGGTTAAGAGCTTTCAAAGCAGCTTCTCTGGCCTGCACGTTACCACTTTTCATGATATCGATCAAACATGAACCAACAGTTCTTGCAACCAGGACTTTCACATCACTGTTTAATGCCAGCTCACCAAGAAATGCAGCCAAGTACAGTTTGGTTTCTTGCGGCCCTGCATCCGTAACATAAAAGCAACTTGCACTTAAAATTTACAACCAGATCAAGAAAAATGCACCAATAGTTTGAGGAGATTATTACTATATTTCTACAACTTAAAGAAACAAATAAAGTGTCACTGAACTACAACTCGCAGGCTGCAAATGCATCAACTCTACAAATTTTAGAAAGAGAGGGCAAGATGCCCCAGAAGAATTAACATATAGTGCAAATTCGTTCCGTGACTTTTCTGTGTTCAAAATTTACTTTTTTTCTTTTCTCATAAGAAGAATATACCTTCAAGGATTTGTGTCAGAAGAGGCTGCAATCTACCATTTTCAGCCATCTGCCGCACATTGTCTTCATGCTTCTCCAGATTTTCCAGTGTTTTATCAGCCATCTCAACAGTCAAAAGATTTTCTGATTTGCTGCTGGTCATTCCAACCAAGATAAGAATTGCACCATTGATTGAACCAATTTTCTCACACAAGGCTTCAGATTTGGAAAGCTCATATAGCAAAGAGACAGCTTGCTCTCTCTCTCTGGAAAGTTCGTGAGATAAGAACTTAACTATTGTTCGCACAGTGTCCCCCTGGCCCAATATTTCCTGCAGAACAAAGAAAAGAGAGGAAAAAAAAGGCACTAAGTGCATCCATATCCATGCTAGATATGTCAGTGAAGTTGCACAAAAACCAGCAAACATTTTACCAACCTTATTGTCATCATCTTCCTCCACGACGATGCGGAGGGTTTCCAGAGCTGTACACCGAACTTTGCGACTGCTACTCTTTAACATGTCAATAATCATTGGTATTAGCTCAGAATTGCGCACAACATGCTTATTTGATCGGCTTGTTTGGCACAAATGCTGGACATACTTTAGAGCCTGCATAATATCACTCTCCGTGCTGCCAAGATTTAACGATTTACGAGCCATATCAAGTTGAGCACCTTCATTCCTAGCATTCCACTCTTCAATGGTGTTTCTTAAAGCTATACTTGGATTAAGATCAGTGCTTCTAAGTTCCTTTTGCGTCAAAGGGCACACCGGCTTTCTTCCATTATCCTTGCATTCCTTGAACCACTTTTCAATTGCTTCACGTTCAAAAGTTTGTCCATTTTCTAAAGTTACAGGATCACGCATAACTTGCTTCGTCAGAGGGCAAACAAATGCATCATAAATAGGCTCAATATGAGGTCTTTCAAAGTGGTAGCTCCCATCTGATTGGCTACCAGAGTCATAACCTCCGTCCCAACTTCCAGCCATCAGATCAAATCACTCACTAAAATCTGCTGCAACACTAGAACTGCATCATAGTCTACCACTGTATCAGGAATCAAAGTACCATCCATATGTAAACCAACAATGATACCAAATGGTAAAGTTGAATTCGTCAAGTTTAAAATTTGCATAGCTAATATGACTTCAAAACTACATGTTATTTAAAATCAAAACATCAAGTTAATTAAGAATTGTCATCCACAAAATTACATCAACGGGGTCAATTATCAAGAATTTATATTATTAAAAAAAAAAAAAACCCCATAAAGCTAAATTGATCCTTATCAATATCACCTCATATTGTAGGGATCTAAACTTAAAAAGTCAAGCTTAATTAATCATTCCAAAACAAAATTACTCCTAATCAATCTATCATCAACAACAAAAATACAAATACCTTTCACAGAGATGCTGGGGCAAAAGCGTAATTCTAGTTAAGTTGATCTTGGAAGTAGATTCTGATAAGTAGTTCTTCTTTAGCCATTTGGATGAATTAACCAACTAAAGATAGAAATAGCACCTGAATTAGGTTTTTTTTTCCTCTATCGGGTTCGAAGCTGTAAAGGTTAAGATAGGAAGAGAACTTAATTTTTTATTTATTTATTTTTTTTAAAAAAGGACTTTTTCTTTTTAGGTTGACGAAAGAGAGCAGAATACAGCAGCTAAAAAACAAAACGAAAATCAAAATAAAAATAAAAAATGAAGGGAAGCCGAGCCGAGCCATCTTAAAAATGTTGACTCCAGCTACAGCGCCAGTAGAGGAGAATTGTCATTGAGAGATAAGGAGGCCCCATTAATGTTTGAACAAAACAAACAGCTGTTTCAACCTTCAACTAATAATAAATATCTTTGTAAAGACGACAAGACAAGCCCGCGCCGGTTGACGATGTCTTAAGTTTTCCGTAAAACGGCGGCAAGTTTTGGCGGTATAATTAGTTAGTTTTTTTAAAAAAAAAAAAAAAAAAAATCTCATCGGGTTAAAATTTGATGTCGTTGAATTATTGCATTGAAAATTTATCGTTAGGGATTAGTCAGAGCTATAATCTGGCAACCCAAAACCACTTATTTTCATTTAATAGATTTTACCAACTGAATTAATGATACCTTGCAAGAGTAAATTTCACCTAAATTTTGTGTGTAAATACATATTGAAATGAGTCCAAATATTTGAACTATGCTACAATGCCTTAATTCAGGTCAAACTCTGGTAGATATCTAATTATTATATATAATTCAAAAGAATTTTTTTATTTAAAAGACATCAAAACTCAAGCATCACCGTCCTCAAATAGCGTGGCTTGATGATGTAAAATTCATGATTTGACATTTAAGTCCTGATTCGAATTTAGGAAATACGTTTCTTGTAAATACCTGAGACAATCGATGATTTTAACTGTTCCGCTTAAGTTCGGAATGAGTGATTTGGCGACGGGGTTTCCAACGATACAAAAAAAAAAAAAAATCAGACATCACCATCTTGTTAACTACACAACTCCAAAGGGAGGGAAAAACTCATAATGGTTGAATCTGAGCTTTAAAACAGAAGCATGATAAATTATTAGTGCTACAAGATCAAAGGGCAGCAAATGTAACCACTCAACAGCATCATTATCTTCAGAAGCATGGAAATTCTGCAGGTTTTGATATTCTCTGAGCATGAGTTTGCAAAGATCCTTTACAGACATTCCTTTGTGAGCACTTGGCAATTCCAGGACTCTTCCAAATAGCAGTAAATGTACAAAAGGTTGGCTTCGAGAGTTCAAGACAAAGTCAACAGATCTCTTCTGAAAAGATGATTTCAAAGATGTATTGCACTGAAAGCACAAAGGACATGACAATCAGAAAATATATGAAAGAGGAAACTAATTTCAATCACCAGTTATATATGTAATTAAGAAGGAATTTTCAAGTGAATACTGGATAAGGATACGTCAATAGGTAACCGATATCGAGTATTATTTCATATGATTAATCTCAACTAAATATCTCCAGGACAGAAGCCACATTGATTTAAATATTAAATTAATTTCTAATAACTATCACAAAATAAAATTATTGCACACATGCGAAATCCATACGCTTTAAACCTGAAAGATCCTACCTTCTTCTTTAGGGATGTTTGGCTGATCGACCAAGAGTTGCTGAAGTGAACCTAGATCGCTGGTACTGCACCATAGAGAGTTCAAGTTACAATCACGATTCTTGGAACAAAAATGTATAGATAGACGGAAGTAGATCAAAATCAACCACAACGTCACAACACTGACATGATTAAACCCTAAACAAGTAATGTGCCCCTTATCAATACGCTGAATTTCTATATACCTGGGTGTTATGGGCCTTACAGCAAGAGTGGAAAGTGCTGAAACGAGTGATACTTTAAGGGCATACCTGGCAAACGCAAATTGCAAGCATCGATTAGAATCCAAATATACTAGATTTTAACAAAAGCATTATTCAAGACACCATTAAAACTAAACTTTGACAACTACATACTCTGAATTGTGCATGTCATGAAGTATCATAAGCCCATCCAAACAATCTGCAAGACACGGTTTTACGCCAATACGTTGCTGCAGTTGTTTCACTGTTAGCTGATTAGAACCACCTTTAACTAGCTGTTTACCGTCGCGATGCATCTTCTCAAGAGATGAAACAATTCCACGAAACTGCTCCCTATACCACAACCATTCCTCAAACAAAAATATTCCTCATAAAGAAACAACTAATAATTTAATCAAAGTAGATAATTTTGTTACCTCATAATTCTCATATAAATTCACATTATTTTCCCACATCATCAGTAATAATTAAAAACAAAAAGAACCTTACAGTGTTTTTTGCAGTGAAAGCAAAATCATTTGCAATGACTCCATTTGTTTTTGAAACACAACTTCTTCAATGCCACCGACAGAATTCAAGCTTCCGTAATTTTTTGAATCTTGAATAATCTGAAAACAACAGAGATTTGATTAGAATATAGATTAATAAGCGAATTAAGATAAATTAAATTAACAAGTAAGATTAGTGACCTGTAATCTTTCAATAATTGAAGAGGCATTTCTAAATTGAGAAATTAAGCGAGATTGAAGCTCGTCCCATCGATTCATTTCATCTTTAATCTTTTTAAATTTTTGTTGATATTTCTTCACGATTCCCTCCATCAGATTCCAAGAACCCTAGTTTTGTTTTTAATCCAGTTCGTTACTTGCCACGTAATAATGCGAAACGAAAACAATTTGTAGGCGTCGAAACGACACCGTTCGATTCTGAAATGCTCCGCTTATTTTCACTTAAGTCCTTATTTTTTGTTTTTATTTTATTTAAGATGATTCTATTGAATATATAGACGAAAAAGTCCCCAATATTGTCATATTAATCACACCAGTTTCTTTACCGAAGGTTCGAATTGCTCGTCATTGTCGCTATGGAAGAACAACAAGAAAAGGGCAACGTTGAAAATGGAAGTGAAAGGCAAAAACAAGGGAAAGATGAGAACCTGCTGCAGTTTCTGGATTCAATGGACGGTTATTTAACTCTATTAGATTCTCTATCTTCAACACTCAGCCAGGTTAAAAAAAAAATTCTTCCTTTTGATTAGATCGAATCTCGTACTAGCTTTTTCTTATATGGGTTTCATTAGTTTGATATTTTGATTTATGAAAATATGATATAGGTTTGAATAATTGGTAATAAAAAATTGCTTTCAGGGGTGGCTGGAATTGGCGAGTGCTAGGCATTCAATGGGAGCTTCACGCATTAATGGTGCTTTGTTAGACCTTAAAGTTCACTCTGCTGCTACTTCATTGCAAGTATATGAACAAGATGGTAATTTTTTATTTCTCTTGTTTAGCTGATAGTGATTTGTGATGGGTGGGAATATTTGAGTTATATAGAAGAAAGTTTGAGGATTTATGTTATGTGATATATGATGGATTGTAGTTGATTCCACGGAACGGCTACCTTGCTTTGCTTTACGCAAATGGGCATCCTCTGATAATGGAGATTGTACTTCTGGAGAAGAGAAATCTGTTAGTCCACAGCTACGACACCGGAACAGTTCCCAGCTTGCTGGTATAATCATCTTCTCCTTGTATGTTGAGATAGAATTGCCATTCTTTTAAAATACTGAAGTAGAGTAATGGGATCTGCTGCAATTACTAGTTCTGATTCTGCTAAAACAGGACATCTCCATAAGCATGTTAAAATATGTTTCTAGATAGCTTTTGAAAATATACATAAGGATGATTTTCTTTTAGGGAATATGCTGCGTAATTTTTTATTGATAATTTCCAAATCAGAAGTCATGGTTTTATTTTTTGTTGCATTCAGGAGTTGCTTTGCTGTGACTTCTGCTTAATAAGTAATAACCCTTTTCTCACTTTCAATTTTGTTTTTGTGAAGAAGTGAAACCCTCAGCAAGGAATGGAACTCCACTCATCCTTGATGACCAAGTAAGACTTTTGCATATGCTATCATGATCAATTTGTTATGGATTTTACAAGGTTATTATATTTTAGATTTCGTATTGAATCCTTTTCGGGATTGACTCATTATTGCACCCAAAGAGAAGCATCTAAGTGCCTTTGTAGTTTGTTGCACAAGCAAATTTACGTTTGCAAGACAAATACCATTATTGTTGGTGATTGGCTAATATCAGTTGTATTGAGAAGAATTTGATGAGCTCCTGAATAGTTCAATTTTATAATTATTGCTATAAATATCGTTCCATCTATCTTAGGTCGAGAAGCAGCGGAAAAAATCATTGTCGGTGTTTGGAGCACTGGTCTCCCCAAAGCTTCGATCTGCACAATTATCATTTGAGACAGGTCAATAACTTAGAACAAGTGCTCATGAAATGTCAAAATGAATGCGACAATTTTCTAAAGAGTTTTAATTTACATGCAGCTCTGGAGACAATTGTAGAAATAGCAAATTTGCGTTCAACTATGCTTTCAACGTTTGAACAAGTTCGCAAAGAGTTGGGAGACGCCAACAGATCATAACAAATTGCTTCCTTTATGTAAGTATGACCCGGATTGGTATTTTTCCTGTGTCCTTTCAAGTCTCATGCTCGGAAGTTGGAACTCAAAAACTCAAACATGCCAATTAACGAGGAGTGGTTGTCATTGTTAGCTGAAATAAGCCTCTCTTATTTTGCATTTTGCATACTCTATGGTCTTTCTGTTGCAACAGGTTGGTTATTTGGCTGAAAATGTGTAGCAACACACGATTGATTGCATTCGGGCAAAGTCGTTGACAGATTTAGTAAAAGTTATTTCCTTTCACTCCTGTTATCGTTGCTTCGGCTTCTTTCTCATTGTTTATCCATCACCTTGTTCTACACCATTAACTTTACTTATTGTGTTTCCGAATTCACAACACAATCAGTAACCTTTCTCTGATATGCTAAAGAAAATAAGATGGTTCCAAGATGAGTGCTTCAATTCCCTCATTACTAAAATGAAAATCCATTTAAGATAGAAATGCTAAAAAAAAAAAAAACACCATCATATTCCATTGTTTTCCAGAAATAATTACTCCAAAAACAAACATATTTTCCTCCTCTCATCCTTACCACAAAAATCACTATTGAAAAATTTTCACCGTAAGCACAATGAGGCCGTACATGATATAAATTTACAACAGTCGATCTTTTGTCCAAGGCTATACAACACAAAAGAATAATGGTCACCACCATAACAAGCCCTAAACAAAAGGGTAAAAGGAACTGGGAAAGAGTGAAAACCAGAAATTACTTTTAGAATTGATCTTTGGAGCTTGATTCCAATGAGGATTTTTCTTTGGAGTTGGAGTCCGATGAGACCTTAAATGGGCCACTGGAGCCGAAAGGATCTGTATCGTCAAAAGAGTAGAACCCGGGGCTGTTGCCGAAGTCTTTGGTACTGCTCATGGAATCAAACCTGGTAAATTTATCACCACCAAAGTCACTTGTACTGTTAGTGGAATCGAATCTAGAGAACTTCTCTGGTTGTGCAGAGAAAGAGCCAAAGTCACTTGCGCTGTTCATGGAATCGAACCTAGAGAACTTATCCGGTTGGGAAGATAAAGTGCCAAAGTCCTTTGAGCTGTTCATGGAATCGAACCTAGAGAACTTCTCTGGGTGTGAAGAGAAGGGGCCAAAGTCATTTGTACTGTTCATGGAATCAAACCTAGAGAGCCTCTCTGGTTGTGAAGAAAAAGGGCCGATGCTACTGTTCATGGAATCAAACCTACTGAATCTCTCTTGATGTGAAGAGAATCCACTGTCGTGCATGTCAAACCTTGAGAAACTGTCAAAATGGTCTGACGATGCCTCACTGTACCTCGGTGGGGAGTTTCCAAATCTTGAGAGTGGAGTGCTGGGAACAGAATCATCAAATCTGAATGGACTCTTTTTCTGGAAGGTGCTATCTGCAGTTGGGGATTCTGTTCTTATCGGGCTTCCACCAAAATTGCTTGATCCAAAGAAATCTCTGTTTTTGTCAGATTCTGAACCCTGGAAAATGACATCATGGAGAAAATTAATCTATATGATGTTTCTCACATCGAAAGAATTTCAAAGCTTGCTAATACTTGAATCCAGAAACAAAATATCCATTGATCTTTTATATTGATTAGCCCATTTAATTGCCCCACATATTCGTGAAAACAACAGTCAGCATCAAAGGAAATGTGCATCAGGAGGTCGAAGCTCACCTTGGTATTAAACCCCCAAACTGAATCCGTATCATCATTGTCAAATGCACCCCAAGCTGAGTCATCGAAGCTTCTGCAAACAACAAATAAACAATAAGCACCACCATGTGAAAAGAATCAAAGATAAAATAAAAACTAAAAAACAACCAAATAAAAATCAAATTCCTCACCTACGAGTTTCCGCATCTGCTTCAGAACTTCTGAAGACATCTGAAAATTTTTGGGATGGACTTTCTGGAGCAGCTTTTCCAGAAGGACTATCATGAGGGCTTCTCACTGACTCATCTTCACTGTGAGTGTATGCAGATTCACTCTCAAGAATCCGTTCACCAGCATTCATCGATTCCCTCGGTCTTTCATCCAAATTGGAGAAGGTGTCGGTAGTTGAACTACCATATAGGGAAGCATTTTCCATCTGAACAGGTGAATTTGTATTTGGAGAGGCGGAAGCATTTTTCCCGTCAAAAGTCATCTCGTTAGCAAATCCTGGAAGAAGAAAAGATGTCCCATAAAAAAATGCTATCAGATCTCTGCAAATAACTAGTTTAAAAATGTTTAAGCATAACTAATAGCACAAACAAAGATAGGAAAACAGCAGCACGAGGTGAAGTAAATTGGCTCAGGTTAGCAGCCAGCAGCCAGAGGCCAGAGTGCATACCTTCATCTTCAAATTTATCCCAATCTTCATCCCAAACAGCTGCTCCTCCTTGGATTCCAGGTTGCCAACCTTAACACACAGCACAAAAATAATTAAAATATACATTAGTATAACAGTATTTTGTATAAAGAAACAATAAAAAATGGTACAAATCTCATAAAATTGAGCAACTTATCACTAAAAAGGTGCTTCATGAAGCCAAGTAAAAAAGGAAGTACCAAATGGAAGCTCAATCACCGCGCTTGATTTAACACCTATACCATGTTTCTTGCAACGCTCAGTTAAAGCCTTCAACAGCTCCTCAAGATCTGATTGAATACGATCAGCACGGACCTATAGAATCCGCAATGCTTCAGTGTTGGACAGGTTAAAATATAATCTCGAAACAGCCATTGTAAGTAAAAAGCAAAAATTTACCTGCAGAAGACCATCCGCACTGCCACCTCGTTCCATATTGGCAATGGCTTGATGCAACTCCGTCTTCCTCTCCTGGAAATGCAAGTAAAGATGAGAGGGAGCCTCATGATAATGTAAACCAAAAGGTAATCCATTTAGTCATAACAGCATCAGTAATTGCATGATATTGCAGACCTACAAATAGGTGAAAAGCTAGACGGCCATAGACATTGAGCTAAAACGGGCAGGAGGTACTCAGAGAGCAACTTATATAATAAAAATTCAGAACTGTTGCCCATATTGACTCTCAAGGCCAGATGATTTATTCTGGAGACAAGGAGAACGATGTCCATTACAAATTAAAATGAACATTCTGTAAAGTTTGTGCAGTTGGAACAATCTCCAATGCATATTTTCATTACCTGCAGTTCACGAAATTTGGCCTCTTCGATTGTTAATTTAGATGCTATTTCTGCAACTTGTTTATACTTCTCTTCATACTTCTTACCCAGTGTCTCAGCCTGTAAAACATATTGTTAGCATAATGCCAGCTAATATCAGTTTGAAGCATAATAATTTACCTCACGCTTGTCTGCTAATGCCCTCTCTGTGATTTCATTTAGTCTATTGTCGCACCGGCTTTTATAAAGAATCTAAAAACAAAAAGAACAAAATGCTAAACAAATGAGAAAACATGTCCACCTGCCCAGTGGGAAAACTCACCATCTTTTTTGTAAATAAAATTTCTTATTACACAGATTTGGAAACAGTTCACCAAAAAAAAAAAAAAAAATTCAAGAATGAGTACAAAAATCAACAGGCTGTGGAGTTGGTTAAAAATCCAGAAGCAAGAAAAGGCACAAACTACTTACAAGTTCCTGCATTTTCAATCGGTAAAACTCAATCTTCTCTCTGGAATCCAAAATTGCTTTGTCTGTTTCCTCAACCTACCACAGAGGGCAAAAGAAATTATTCCTTCATATTCCATAGACTTATATAAATAATTCAAAGCTAGTAGTTACTAATCCAAACTGGATCTTCGAAGAAGTCTATACCTCAAACTCTCACTACACTCAAAGAAGAATAAAGGAATAAGAAAATTCAAAATTAGAAACATAAATGTCAACAAGATAATGGTCCTCAAATCAAATTATCAATTGTACTGCAAAAGAATATTAAGAAGATCAATCCAAATGAGCAGGAAATGATGAGATGGACAACACAAGTTCATCCAAGCACTCTCTTCCAATCAAAGGAATATCACCCTTGAATTAGTTACTGTAATTAACATCTCAACACTATAATCCTAATAGTAGGTAAGATTCAGAACTGGAAAATTTCATTGTGGACATTTCTCCAACCCTATATTAAAAACTTTAACCAGTTGAAGAGCAGAAGTATCAGACATTACAAAATCAATTAAACAGCTAAACTGTATGGTAATAAGCAAGAAAGAAAGAGGATGCCTTTTTTCCTGCATTTGTTGCATTTTGAAGTTTTGAGTCTGCTGAATGCTCTCCATTATCAAGCTGGTTTGCAAAGTTATCATCCAACACAGGTGCTCTTGACTGTTGCTGATTGGGAATCATTGATCCATCAGCAGGAGGAAGGGTTGGCAAAGTTGGGGGCCTCGGACCACCAGCAGGTGTTATTGGTCGAGGACCCATCACCTGCTGCTGTCCAAAACCTAATAAAATGGAGGGGACGGCCAAGTCATCAACAAACATTCTGCCATTCTAGGAGCTAAAGAGGGAAAAGGGAGAAATATCATATAAACCACAAGAATTCCTAAAAAATACCAGAACCAGGACTCCAAGCTGCATTTCCATAACCAGCATTGGGTAGTTGACCTGTCATGGACAACAGCGTCTCATCTAACATAACATTCCTTGGAAGCACTGCTGGAAGAGGGCGACCTTCCCTGTACCGCTCCATCAAATAGAGAGCAAAGCAAAACTCTCTCAAAGAAAGCATGCTATCACTATCCTGATCGGATAAGTCCCACACTTGTTTTAACACCTCTAAGCAAAATCAAAAGAAGAAAGGAACTAAAACATTAAACATCTGTATTTAGATAACAAAACCAGGTTTCAGGATTTTTCATGAAAAATCTTAAAAAGAAAAGACACAAAGCTTAACAAGATGCAAAGCAATGCACAAATCAGACCAAAGATACGTTTATTACTTTATTTAAAAAAGATAACTAATAAGATATACAATCTGAAGATAAAATCAGCCTAAAAGCTTGATTTTTGCCTTCCAAGGCTAGAATATTTGGTTATTATCTGCCTAAAAATTAGAGAGAGCATTCTATGTAGGATAGTTGGCTTTGTAAGAGTCCGTGCTTGGATTAGTAATCAATTAATTTTGCAAAGGCCAAGAGCTATGTGACAAGGGAGTGCTAATTTGATGCATGTCAAGTCTGTTGAAGACAACACTCACCATGCTGATTATTGGGTTATGGTTTTATCTCTTTGTATCTCTCATATACTTAGATTCTGTTGATCTTGTTTCTCTAACAAAATTGATTTGGTACAACTGACATTTTGACAAGCCAAAAGAGACATATCAAAATGAAAATTGAAATTACCTCTTGGTAGCCTCCAACTCATAAATAAATTCCTTGCCTGTTCACCAGTGATTCTTCCATCTCTGTCAGTATCTACTTCCATAAACACTTTTGAATATTTCTGAACATCAGATGGTTTCATCTTTGGCCATGGAACCTGCGAATTATCAGGAGTAGAATTTCCTGCCCCAGCTGAAGCAAATGATAAAGAACTTTGAGCTGAAACTTTCTGTCCGGGGTTCAAAGATGACTGGTTTTGCTGAATCTGGCTGCCTGCAGGTTGCATAGAGAAAGAACTCTGCAACGAGTCAAGTGGGTTGGGCTTATCTGAAGGTTGGGCTGCACTGGAAACTGGAATGTTGGCAGATAAGGGAGGTGAACTGCTAACTGAATAAGTTGACGAAGAAGGCCCTTGTTTCAGAGTAGTTGTAATTGCAGAAAACACATCACCTCCGAAAACTGAGTCAGAAGCAAAACTATTTCCAGAAGGAACTAATCCTTTAGAATTATTATTTATAAGCTGTGAAGACGATGAAACTGGAGTTGGCAGATTTGAGGGAGTCGAGGGTGTTGGAGGACTAACCGCTCTTGACCCAGTTGAAGCTCCACCAGCCCTTCCACTAAGCCAATCACTGGATATGCTTGTGTTTGGAACATTCAGACCAGCAGTACTAGCAGGCATGGTTTGAGATGGACGGGGAGCAGTACTGCCTGGCATGATTTGAGTTTGACTCAGCACATTACCTCCCCTAGAGAAGTCTGGACCAACAGTACCCTGAGGAGGAAGGGGAGCAGATTGATATGGTCTAGTGGATTGCTGCTGGACCTGACTCATGTTTGGAGCTCCTGGTCCTCTAAAACCAAAATGCTGAGGAGCCATTTGTGTCGGCACACTCATCTGTGTAACAGATGCAGCAGCCATTGAGTTTACCTGTTGAGCAGATGTGGCTGGAAGATTGATCTGTGGTGGCGGAATTCTGGCAGCAGCAGGACCATATAGTGCTGCCTTGACTATATCTGGTGTTAGATCCCGCCTACTCTGAGCCACAGTTACAAGTTTTAAAGCATTATAAAATTCTTGCCGGCCAAGGTAACCAGCATGGTTCTGATCAGCATGGTTCCATATCTGCATTCATAAAGAAAAATGTTTGAATAGGATGCATTGATATCACGAAGGGCAATATCAAATCAGGTTTAGGTTCCTTACATAGAAAAGACTATATGAGAAGATATTAAATAATTAAAAGGTTGATAGGAACGTAGAAATTACTAGCAGACAATTGTGAGGAAAAGGATTAGCGAAAATGACTTCCATTAACAAAAATGACAACACATAACAGGAACAATGACAATCTACATTGCATTAAATGCTCTATATGCTTTAGAACAATGCCATTAAATGCTATATATGCTTCAGAAGATAGTCATTATTGTTCAATACCAGCTGACTAGAAGATGGTTTCATATATATAACAAAGTTGAGAATTTACATTCTTTTTACTTCTCTTTAAATCATTAATCAAATCATTATTCCTATGATATTTATATCCAGCGAGCTCCAAGTTGAGAATATACATTCATTTTAATTCTCTTTAAATCACTAATCAAATCATTACTCCTATGATATTTATATCCTACGAGCTCCAGGCTAACAAGGTTACAGAGGCCATCAGAAGTCCCAGTTGGACACTCTGTGAATCTAATCAGAATAAGTAAATAACAAATGTTATAATCCAGTAAAAGTATTGGCCAATTGGAAATAGCCAGTAATAACAAGAAGTAATAAAGAGGTTTTAAACATCTATAAATTTCACATTGTTAAGACTAGATTCACTCTCAGAAATACATTTTCGACCTCATTTAGGTTCTAAATTTCAACAGAAATTATCCGGTACGTTATTAGTATTCTACTAAACAACCAATTAAAAAGAACAAGCAATTAATCGTATCAAAATAAGAAAGATAGATAAGTTAAAAGGCAACCTGAGCAAGGACTTGTTTGGACAAATTAGATCCTTGAAAGAACGCGACAGCTTCAGCTCCACTAATTCGACCATCGCCATCCAAATCAGCTCTCCTAAAAAACGCTTCGAATTGATCTTGATTTGGCACCGCCATCTACGATTCTAAACTAACCAAAACCAACTCAAAATCGATCAAATCAAACGAAGCTCTTAAAAGAGTCTCATCAGATCAAACCGTGGAAATGAAATAATCAATCAATTTGAATATTAAAGCATGAAAACGGCGACGAAAAAGGAATCTTTAGTAGTCCAGCAACGAAATGGGAAACGAAACGGCAGGTCGTTTTGACGATGAGATTGGTCGAATTTAAGTATGGTGGTTAGATCGAGGAGATAGTTGTTAAAATGAGAGATTTGGAACTTTCTATGAATTTAATTAGGGGATTTGTGAGTAATTAATAATTCTTAAAGAGATTAGACACAGAAACAGAGGAGAGATTTTCTTTGCAAAAATGGCTGCAACTCTCGCTCGATCGAGATTAACAGGATCCATCTCTTTTTTCTTCTGTTTTGGGCTTTGGGCTTTGGGCCAAGGTAACAATTTCAGTTATCTCCCTGTTTTCTTATTTAATTCCAAAGTAACCTAAGTTCATTTGACAATTTATCATTTTAACCACTGGCTGGCAGTGGCATATAATCAAGAGTACCTTTTTTACTTTAAAAACAAGAGTGTTGGATCATATGTGTATCTATTTTTTATATATATACACAAATAGATTCCCGTCTAATATCTTTCTATACATGGTTCTATTCCATAAAAGTAAAATAAAAATTGACTTTCAAAGAGGTGGTCGAGTAATTGATAGCTCTATCTCTTTTTGTTTGATGAATCGATTTTTTTTTTAATGTATTTACTTAGTCTTTTCGTCTCATTAGAGGAATGGCTCTACTCGAAAGGATGATATCAAATCGATTAAATATATGGGTTCGGGTCTTGGATCAGCTGGCTAGATCCGGACAGTTCATTTGACACTGTATTATTTCAACACATTTTCCTGAAACTGTGTCCATATTTTCTCTTCGATCAGTTGCAGCACACAAGGCCTTCCAAACATGAACCAAAATAATCACCAGGCAGTTCTAATTCTTGCACAACAAATTTTCACAATATAATCAAGAAATTATTTATTAAGCTTCGTCATGTTCGGATACAAAATGTGGTTAAGATTTTACCTTGAAAGATAGCCTTGACTCTTCTTTCTATGGAAAACCAAATCAAGGCTCAGTAACAAGTAAATGGAATTGCATACTCATTCGGAACACGTTTCATAGTCTAGTCCACGGGAATAAAGCTGCTAATGACTCTCAAATGCACCGTTTGATACAGAGTATTGATTGAGAGTATAAACTAGCTTATAAGTGTTGCGGTAAGAGTATAAAGTAACTTATAAGCTCACCGAACACTATATCAAACAGTACAGAAGTACGGTTCCTCACAGGGAAGTTATATATTACCATTACAATTTACAAGTTACACTAAAATCCATCCATAATCTGTCGGATGGATTCTCTGTAACTTATCATGTTAGCAACATATTCATCCCCATAATCAGTCATAACATATATTGGTAATACAAGGAAGAGAAAATAATAATTCTAAAGTCCAAATTCAAGTGATAAGAATTCATTTTCCGTATTCTCGTTAAAACAATTTTATATGATTTCAGGAGTTATCACCAGTTACCCGTAAAAAAAAAAATATAACTGCAGTCACAGATTAATATTATTTCCAATCTATGAGCTCTAACAAACCCAGCTAATTGAAATATAGTGATTTTAGATACTACTACAAAATTTATATTTTAGGCCTATGCCATGTTCAATTTCTTTGTAGTTGTTTTGAGTTACCAGGCATTAGCCAGCAGGTTGATAATATCTTTCTTAGTAAAAATACATGTTCACCATCCTCAATTAAGCTGCTGAAAATCATCATCAAAGCATATCATATTGTTCCACCTGCCATTGAAAACTATAGCTTCCAGGAATCATCTGATCAATTCCTACACAAAAATTAGTATAAATCAGAATGCCGGATTGTTCAGAAATCTTATGGTTTATGCTCATATATGCAAGAGCGAGCCTGTCTGACCCTAGTATAACTAAAAAGGATCGTAAATTGCAATTAGGCATAACTATCGTGTAACGAAAAACTGCCAATGGATCTTAAACTTACATGAACGGAAAGTGAAAAATAAGCTTATATTTGTTAAGCTGAACATTGAAGCAGAAAAAATTTATCACCTATATCAGGAGTTTGAGGATAAATATTTTCCTCCCTTGGTGTTGGTGCCGAATTCTCAAATGACAGGATGCTTTCTGGGTTTTTCTTCTGGACTGATGGACTCGGGATGTGTCTCTGCTTCTGATTCTGCATTGTCTGGGACTACACCTAATTGTTTTCTCTTCAAACGAGCTCTCCTATTCCGGAACCAGTTATACAGATTTGTTTCAGAAATTTGGCCATGTTTTGCCAATTCAGCAGTCATGGCTTGGATCTTCTGTTTGCCTCGAGTCCCCTTGGATTCGTCGGATAGACACTCAAGGATTTGAAGTTGGGCAGGTGTAGGACTCCATCGTTGCCTTGCAGTGAGCTTCTGGCTTCATGATGCCACGAAGGGATCAAACTTTGAATTTCCCATTCTCATTCCTGCAAGAGAATAGACTTCAGAGTTAACGGGGCTATGGGAAGCTCCTAATACAATTCTTTGATTTGATAAATATGTTAAATTAATCATTGGTGCAATAAAACCAGAACAAGTCTGCTGAATCTAAATACTCAAATGATTCCAATCAAGTTTCAATTTCTCCACCAATTCAGCTACAATCATGTTTTGTAGCTAGAAAATTGGGCAAGTGCATACAATGGGTAAGCCAGAACTTTGAATCAGTGAGGAGGAATCAAAATTATCTCATTAATAAACCGAATTTTTTATTAATTTATACGAGATATTTTAACAAACTTTCAGATTAAACTCATTTGTAATTATCGCCAAATTTTAGAAATCAAGTCATAATCAAAAATCAAGAACAAAAAACAAACCAGCAAATTCATTTTGAGCAGAGAAGAGTTTGTGCATCTGAACAAGCTGCTCACAAATCATTGCATAAACAGAGATCTGTTTCCTCAGCAACTCCATTTGTTCATCAGTCATCACTTTCACACACAACCCATTACTAGTGTCCCAATCTTCTCCATTTTGCTGAAACTGCCTCTCCATTTCTCCTCCTCCTTGTTGAAAATTTTCCCACTCAATTCTTTAATTATCTTTTTTCCTCACTGCCCACTTCAAACCTCAAACCATTTCTTCCATTTTTTCTATAGAAGAAACATATCACTTTTGAATTATTTATTTTGGAAACAAACAAAAGTGTAACTGACGGAGTTAATTGCTCATTATAATACAATTACAAAGTTGCCAGCCACCGATTTAACACTATAATTTGATTCTATTTAATATAACTACACATAATTGGTTAATGATATCACGTCACTCAGAAAATAGTGGTATCAAAAAATTACTCCTCAGGGATGTCAAAAAACCACCCAAGCCGAGTGACATGTAAGGGGACAATTTTCTACACCTATTAATTAGAAGGGTCGGATATTGATATTGGTATTAATGTTCTAATAAAGGTAAAATTTTCGTATGAACGAAATCTCATGGACCTCGTATATTAGGATCGAGTACCCCTAAATTTTTTGTAACCCATAACTAAACTAACCGGATACATCCCCGTATCATATCCGGTATAGGGAAAATGGTGTTTGAGAATGAGTTAATAGTTTGGTACTTTGGTGTACCAAATGAAAATGTTTTGGAAGCAACGCAAGCTAAATCTCGAAAGTAGCTTAATATGTATGCTTATGGATTCATGACAACTTCTTTCATATTACCTCCATGAGAAGTTGAAGCATACAATTGGACAGAAGCTGGATATGATCACACAATTTCAGAAGCCTGCGAGTCTACAGATCTGTTTTCGACTGTGTAATTCTTAAGGTTGACTGCTGTGGTTCTGATTTGTTATATTTGGACTCTTCATTCTAGCTTTGATTACCCATATTTGAGTTAAGATTTATCCCCATCTTCAAAAGAAAATCAATGCAGCAATTAGTGTATTAATAACAATTAATATACGACTAAGATATACATAAATACAAAAAAAAAAAAATTAAAAAAATTTGCGGCCCTCAAATTTGTCAAGGAGAATTAAGAATCTGCGGCTTTCAATTAATTATTTAAGTGGAGTAGGTAAAATCTCTGAATGTCTCGAATCTTTATAAAAAATACATTCATGAATTCGACCTAAATGGAAATTTTGAATGAACAAACAAAGCAGCAAATGAGGTACTTTCTGAATCCCTGGTTATATTTTCTTGATGGAGAATAAATAAATGCCATTAACTTGCTACTTTTCTTATACAATGCAACAATTCCTTAAAACCTGTTCGATCGCCAGTCAGGAGTCCACATCCATCAAATCTCGACTCAAGAATTATAGAAGATATTTTATAAATATAAATATATTATGCTTAGTTTATTTAGTAAAGAGATATTATGCTTCATATAAATTAACTTATAAATTATGAAACAAATTTTAGAAAATATAATCTCGTGAAATAGCTCCTATCTAATAAGCTCTGAAGAGATCTATAACGATCTCTAACGAACAAATGGATAAAAGACAGATATATAAAACTGCAGATCAACCAAAAACAAAAATCCATTATCATTAACCAACTCCAGAATTTTTTGGCCGCTACTATGATCATAACAAATACAATTGTACCGTGGATAATCTTACAGCAATAACAACTTTAACCTAACACGTGACAGAATCCATCATTATGTAAAATTTTAAATTGATGGAAATTAATCTTGCGCCAATAACTGGATAATTGAGTGACAGATTGTAAGTTCTTCGGAAGAAATTCCAAAGATATTACGAGTGATGAATGACATCCAAAGTGCATAGGCTGGCCTGGATCGCGTTGATTCAGTTTAGTAGACCAAGGGTGTATAAATTCAGTTGTAAATAGATTAGCTAAAAACTTGTTTGGAAGAACAACTTTACTCCTTGTATATGAATGAATTTCATCCTTGAAAAAAAACACCAAATCTGTTGGAATTGGAAATATTTGGACACTAATAACACACTGCAACGATTTCAAACTTCATTTGTTTATCTCTTGACAGTTTCGAAGGTTTATCTCTTGACAGTTTCGAAGGTTTCATTTGTTTTCCATTCATTCAACAAACTTCAGCATCCACGTCCACGGCCATCACATGAAAAAACATTCTTAATGTTTTGAGTTTCTACAAATCTACTACTTCAATCCTCCATTAAGGGTAAGAACCATTCATCATCAACAAGAAGCAAAATTGCGATGAGGGAATTTCGACAAAAGATTAAACACCTTAACTAAACCATTAATCTTCAAAACACAGTACATATAGCAGCAGTGAATCTCCCATCTACAGCTATTAAATCTTGGAAATGCAGGTAAGAGGAAAATGCAGGGAGCATGATTCTTTTACAATATGATGACGACGAACGCATCTAAAACAAATTAACATGGAAGCAGAAAACATTTAACATAACATATGTTGTTCCAGACATTGTCACAGCCTAACACAACACTATGCTATCATCTTCCTCGCAAATTCTACTCGTCATCATCATCCTACACAAAACCGAACGAAAAACAAATATCAACAACCAAATTTCTAAAACAAACAACAATACCAAGTCGAAACAAAGACGAAAACACACCTCGCCGCTGCCCTCTTCATCATCATCCTCATCATTCACTTCAGACATCGACTTCTCAGACTCCTCTTCTTCCTCGGCCTTTGGTTCCTCGGCCTATAGTTTGAATTAACAAACCAGTTGATTAGCAGATTAATAATAACATTCAACAAAAACAACAATGAGATTCAATGAAATCACCTGTCTCTTGTTGTAACTTTTCATGTCTTTCTCATAATCAACCTTGCGCTTCTCAGCCTTGGAAACATAAGGAGCTTTTTCCTGAAGAAATCAAATTTCATTTCATTCATAAAAACAATAATTTGATAATTTAAATATCTTCAAAATCAACACCATAATACACTTACAGCTTCAGACAATGACTTCCATTTCTCACCACCAGCTTTACCAACCTGTGGTAAATAAATACAACAGAATTAAATCAATTAATAACAAACAAAAGATAATTAATTAAATATATTCAATTAAAAATTGAAATTATTTATGCTTACAGCAGCTACTGATTTGTTCTTAGGGTGATCCTTCTTGTACTGCGCACGAAAATCCTCCCTGTATTCATTAAATCAATATCAATAATCAACGTAACGATCGCTTTTGTATTTAATTAGACGATCAAATTTAAAATTAAAAAAAAAAAAACGTTAAGAATAATTACATAAAAACGAAGAAGGCGCTGGCAGGCCTCTTCGGCTTGTTAGGATCCTTAGCTGCCTTTCCTGATTTTTTCGCTGGTTTTGCAGGCTTCTTGTTCACAGAAAGCCTATTATTCAAAGCAAAAATATATAAATAAATAAATAAACATAAATATGATGATCATAGATCTGAGATCCACTGGTCAAAAATCCACGAGATATTCCGACGAATTTGATTAACAAAACTTACTTGGCGTTCCTGGTATCTGACTTTGATTTACCTCCTTTCATTTCGAATCCTGCAGTTTCAACAACGGATCAGGAAAAATAATAGCTTAAATCGAAAGAAAATTACCTGTTTTTGAAGTTAGTTACAGTTAGGTTAGGGTTTCAAATGAGAGAGAAAGGGTGAGACGTTTATGTGAAGGCTGTGAACAAAGAGAGAGAGAGAAAGGGGCGGAGATATTTAGTGGAAGACATGGAAATTGAAATTCAATTGCGCACGAAATGAAATTTGGGATTCAGGGGTTTAGGCGGGATTTCGAAATTTATTGCCACGTCATTGATCCGAGTGAAATTTGTTTGATTTGGTGCACGTGTTAAAGCTTGAACGTTGATTTGCCTTTTGTGTTTTCTTTTGTGCTTCTTTGCTCTCACTGTGTATTCGTTGTGCTTAGATAATCGTGATTTTTGCATTTGGGTTGCGTCAGATGCGTTGGGTTTTCGAGTGAGTCGGTCAACGCAATCCAAGCCCAATTAAAAACAAAAAAAGACAACTGGCCGCTAAATGGGCTTTCGATAGATCCATTTAAGCCCAATTGTTGCTTTCGTATATTAAAAGAATTATATTAATAGTGAGTCCAACTAGAGATCAATTAACTTAGAAAATATTTGATATTATGATTTGACCTATAGTAAGATGATGAAATTATATTTTGATTCAGATATAATTTTAAATATTTTCAAAATCAACACCATAATACACTTACAGCTTCAGACAATGACTTCCACTTCTCACCACCAGCTTTACCAACCTGTGGTAAATAAATACAACAGAATTAAATCAATTAATAACAAACAAAAGATAATTAATTAAACATGTTAAATTGAAAATTGGAATTATTTATGCTTACAGCAGCTACTGATTTGTTCTTAGGGTGATCCTTCTTGTACTGCGCACGAAAATCCTCCCTGTATTCATTAAATCAATATCAATAATCAACGTAACGATCGCTTTTGTATTTAATTAGACGATAAAATTTAAAAAAAAAAAAAACGTTAAGAATCATTACATAAAAACGAAGAAGGCGCTGGCAGGCCTCTTCGGCTTGTTAGGATCCTTAGCTGCCTTTCCTGATTTTTTCGCTGGTTTTGCAGGCTTCTTGTTCACAGAAAGCCTATTATTCAAAGCAAAAATATATAAATAAATAAATAAACATAAATATGATGCGCATAGATCTGAGATCCACTGGTCAAAAATCCACGAGATATTCCGACGAATTTGATTAACAAAACTTACTTGGCGTTCCTGGTATCTGACTTTGATTTACCTCCTTTCATTTCGAATCCTGCAGTTTCAACAACGGATCAGGAAAAATAATAGCTTAAATCGAACAACCTTCATGAAAACTCGTTAGAATCGAAAGAAAATTACCTGTTTTTGAAGTTAGTTACAGTTAGGTTAGGGTTTCAAATGAGAGAGAAAGGGTGAGACGTTTATGTGAAGGCTAACGTCTTGTTTTGTTTGTGAGCAAAGAGAGAGAGAAAGGGGCGGAGATATTTAGTGGAAGGCATGGAAATTGAAATTCAATTGCGCACGAAATGAAATTTGGGATTCAGGGGTTTAGGCGGGATTTCGAAATTTATTGCCACGTCATTGATCCGAGTGAAATTTGTTTGATTTGGTGCACGTGTTAAAGCTTGAACGTTGATTTGCCTTTTGTGTTTTCTTTTGTGCTTCTTTGCTCTCACTGTGTATTCGTTGTGCTTAGATAATCGTGATTTTTGCATTTGGGTTGCGTCAGATGCGTGAGTCGGTCAACGCAATCCAAGCCCAATTAAAAACAAAAAAGACAACTTGCCGCTAAATGGGCTTTCGATAGAGATCCATTTAAGCCCAATTATTGCTTTCGTATATTAATAGTGAGTCCAACTAGAGATCAATTAACTTAGAAAATATTTGATATTATGATTTGACCTATAGTAAGATGATGAAATTATATTTTGATTCAAATATAATTTTAAATATTTTATTAATAATAATAAATTGTAATTATTAATCGTGATTCCAATCTGGTGGTACCATGGTTTGACTTAGAACCTATATATGGATTGCAAATCTAAGGTTCGAATCCAACCAAACGTTAAAAGCATGCACGATTTATAGAAAAATCGATACGAATCCACGCTGACTGAGGTTTAAGGCGTGTATGTCCAACAACCACGCCCACGTGGGTGAGACTCCATACAAGGACAAAACCGTTTATAAATAATCGTTTGGTCACCACATTTTTTTAATCACAGCACCGCACATAACCATAATAATTTAGAAGACACATTAAAATATATATATTTCAATATTTTTTGTTGGAAACGCTGGAAATCTTACCGCCAAACTACCTAATTATCAATACGACTACCTCCGGAACCATCATCAAATTCAAAAGTGCAAGTGTGTGTCTTCACATATTAAGTTACAATCATGTTCGAGTTTTGAACTCCATAAATATTTTGTGCTTGTACTTTTCACTCACAAGATTGATCAGTACAACCTGTTTCAAATATTGTTATCGCCGACCTACTTACTGTGGTTTTAAAGTGTCATCTAACAACAATCAGAGTCAAATCTCCACGCAACTCAAGTTTAGAGGAGTAGAATTTACCCACCCCTCATTTCGCCATCACCCGATATTGATATGTAAATGGTAAAAGTTGTGGCTCATTTTGACAAATAGATATCTTTTTTTTTTTTAATTAGTTTTGCTAATTTCCCTTATTTTAATTATTTTTATCATTAAAGCAAAAGGGCTTTGGATTCCTTCCCCCTTTGTCGTCTTTCAAACCCATTGGTCCAATCTCCAATGTTTTCAATTGTAGTTATTACCCACTTCAAAATAAATGGCTTGCAGTATTTGCCATTTGGGCCGGCTTAGTTGGGTTAACCCCTCCAGTCCCTCCGTCCAACAACGTCATAATACTGAAACAAACCCCTAGCCGGTCACTAAAAAGCTCGGCTTGCTCGCTTTAAGAAACCCTAATTCCCGTCCTGCCATCAAGGTATCCAATCTTATTCTCTTGTTTATTTGCGCTCGTATTTTATCTGCAGTGTTAGGGTTTCACACGCATTATTGTTCAATCTTTTTTATTTAATGTATAAGTATTTGCATAATTTTATAGATGAAGCTCTTTGTGTTTCAATTTGTAGTTCAATTATGCAAAAGATAAGGGACATATTCTGAGTTCTTGGTATGGTAAGTGCATGATTTGAGGCATTATGATTGTGTCTTTGCACATTTTCATTTTATGGATGCAAAATTAGAGCACATGATGGCTTACACTTGATCTCTGAACTTCAGGTAAGTTCTTGTTGACAAGCATATATGCTGATGCTCTTTCTTTGCCACTAAAATATGCCCTTGTTTTCAAATTTTCTTCTTACACTTCTTTTAAACAGAGTTGAAAGATCTTGTTGTAGACTGGGATAATTTTTTTTTAATAACCCCTTTTAGTTATAACATGCTTTAAAATGGTATTATTTTTTCTTGACAGTATTTAAACCCTCTCACAAATCTGAATCTCATAGTGGAATTTATTTAGGTGGCCTTTCTAATTGACCATATAGATAGCACTCAACTTGTGTTGTTTCAATTTAACAGCTGTCTGCCTTTTGTCGGAATTTTTACATTGGTATAGAGTTCGGTGAGTTTATATTCTCATTACAATACTTATAAGTTAGCTTATACTATCAATCAATATTCTCTACCAAACGGTACAGTAATGTTGTTGGAAGACCAATGCTTTAACAGCTTGATGCTTTTCTGCACACTATTGTATTGAATCCTGTAATTGTATCAATTTGCAAGTAATGAAAACAGAAAAAAAAAATCAAAGAAGACTGGTATGAATTAGAGGGACAAGATAAAATCAGTGTTCTAAAACGCCTAGGCAATTAGTCGGCAAGCAGTTGAAATTTAAATATTATCATAAACCCTAAAATTTATTAACTATAATTAGTAAGCATATAATTGAATCTAAGGTTTTATTGTTTTAATCATTCTAATTATTATTATCTTTTGCTGAGAAATAAAAAAAAACATTTCCTTATCTTGAGTTGAGCGTGAACTGGTGAGGGAAAGAAAGAGTGCTGCTGACTTGAGGCAAAAAAATTAACAGAGGCGATGAGCAGAAACAGACGTGAGAGAAAGAGAGAGTGAACTGGTGAGGGGAAATTTTTTTTTTTTTTTAATATACAACCCCAAAACGATGGGGGCCTTTTCCCCCCAAAACATCGTCATTTCGGGGAAGGGCAAAAAAAAAGAGCTGCACCGATTAGGTGGTAATCGACGCGGGAAACCTCCGTTTAACGAAAACACGCTGCCTAGGCAGCACGTTTTCGAACGCAGGATAAAATGGATAGGGGAAAATGGATGATGTCTTGATTGATGCACCAGAAAAGTAATAGCTAATACATTCGACAAAGGTTTTCATGACAGCTGCTTTTCTTATGATAATATGGTTAAAGAACTGTGTGACGAGATTGGAATGCAATTGAAAAGGTCACCTGAAATCTAGAAACAAAGATATGGTGAATGCACAACCTGAAGTCTGGAAAGCAGTGGTCAACGTCAGTGAGTTAGTTTTATATTCTTCCACCCCCTAACTTTTAATATCTGCATTCTCTGTGGTACTGATGCTTAAGATTGTTTATTATGTTGTAGGTGAAACCCGAAGCAAAGAAATGGATAGTGGGCAGGTGAAGGCTAATCATCTTCCCAATGGGTTAGTTCTGCTGGTGGCATTTGATCTTCAAAAATGAGCTCCTACTCCGAAGGAGATAAATGGTATGAAGTATGAACGATGGCTCTAGTCAGATTGCAACTCATTTTGAAGCACCTTGAAAGGCTGAAAAAGTTGATGCATTTGATGGAGAGCTTAAAAGCCTAACGAATTCAATTAAAGTCGTTGCAGCTGCAATTAGGGAGGGAAATGTTGTTGCTGAGAGAGCACATCCACACATATTTACTCAGAACTGGATGTTTTTGCGAGGAATCTTTGCTGCAGATGATGTTATTTACGTATTTGATGAGTGCCCATTATTGTTTTTTAATGAGAGTGTAACCTTTTTCATTCCCTTGATTCTTTTAACAGGAGGGGAATGATTTTTGTTTTCCTGCAAGTGTTTGTACATTTGATATATATACGACAGTTCTAACAATCAAAAGAGGAGAAAATATCCCAATCACCAAAATATCAAGATTCAGTGATTAGGTTCATTATGACGTTTGGCAAAAAGGGGAGGTGGTATATCATGTATCGGGCCCGCCTACTGTAAAAGAAATGGCATATACACGGGCAGTCTAGACCCGGCCAAGGTTTCGGTTCGGAACCGAACCGGACGGTTCGGAACCGAACCGAAACCTAATCGGTTCGGAACCGAACCGAAACCTAATCGGTTCGGTTAGGGTTCTCACCCTGACCGAACCGGTTGGAACCGCTGGAACCGAACGGTACGGTTCCGGTTGGAACCGAAAGTAAAAAAAAAAAAAAAATTTATTTACTTGGAACCGTAAGGTTCCACAAGTAAATCTCAATTTTTATTATTAATAATAATGAGGTTTAAAATTACAACCTTGAGCACAATAGTTAATTTTTAAGGAGGTTTAAAAATCTTCTTTTTATAATCAACTCTTGATGTGAGACACAATAGCCAAGTAACTATCCCACTATGAAGAAAAACTAGCCAAGAGTTGGCTATAAAAAGGATTATATGTTAAAAGAATTTTATAAAAATGATGTTATAGTTTGAAAAAACATTATGATTATAGATATTTTATTTTTAGAAGTATGTCACATATGTCAAAGGCGTCGGTTTCTTTGAAGTCCATTTTTAAAAAAAAAATAAAATATTAGAAATTTAGTTGTTAAATTATTTTAGATAAATTTCACTCTCAAGCTCATATTTCAGATTTTTACAAAAAAAAAAAAATATGGATTGATCCCAAGATGGCAAGATGTGACTTGATAGTTTAATATTCCTTAGCGGCTAGATTCGATGTGATATTATCCAAATATACCAAAAAAATTGAACAAGGGAATCGTTCTTGCACCAAACGAAATCCAGAAGTAGACACTGTGCACTGGATTAACAAATTTGTACTTCTGTATCCCATCTTCCAGTCCCTAGACAAGCAAACAGGTTCTTCGTCATCGTTTTGGCTCAATTTATTACGCCCTTCTTACAACTTAGACGGTGGACCAAGTGTTCGATGAAAGTCCTGTGAGGTTTTCAGTCTTATTAACGACGGGAACATTTCAATTTCTCAGCTGGCTTTCAATTGACAAGAATGAATTGTACGTTCTCATTCATGAGTCTGTATCCCATAGTACCATCCAATAGAAAATTCCCAAAGAACATCTCTACAACTTTTATGGCACATTCCAATAAAAAAACTCACCACCGAAAGCTACCCAAGCTGCCCAAGAACCATCGCAATCCGCGACGCACCAAGCTTCCCCCTGACTTCGGAGTTAACTTGTTCTTGAAGAAACCAAGTGATGAATATGACCCGTTTAAAGTAGATTCTGATTATTTCACTGAAGAAGAAGAAAAAGGTAAAGGACAAGATAATGATATTGTTTGGGAATCAGAAGAGATAGAAGCAATTTCGTCTTTATTTCAGGGAAGAATTCCTCAAAAGCCTGGAAAGTTATATAGAGAAAGGCCTCTCCCGCTTCCACTTCCTCACAAGTTAAGACCATTGGAGCTACCTACTCCGAAGAAACACGTTAACATAGCGTCTTCACGAGCATCTGTATGTAAGAAAGTACATAAAAATCCAAGTTTTTTAATCAGTTTGGCTAGAGATATTAAGGGTCTTGAGTCAAATGAGGATGTGTCTACAGTTCTAGACAAATGTGGTAGATACTTGCGTAAGGGGTCGTTGTCATTGACAGTTAGAGAGTTGGGTCACATGGGTTTGCCTGAGAGAGCCTTGCAGACATTCTGTTGGGCTCAGAAGCAGCCTCATCTTTTCCCAGATGATCGTGTTTTGGCTTCGACTGTTGAGGTCTTGGCAAGGCACCATGAGTTGAAACTGCCATTCAATTTGGAGAAGTTTGTTAGTTTGGCAAGCAGGGGTGTGTTGGAGGCTATGGTGAAGGGGTTCGTTAAAGGCGGAAGCTTGAAGCTTGCTATGAAGCTTCTCTTGGTTGCCAAGGATAGTGGAAGAATGCTGGACCCAAGCGTTTATTCAAAGTTGATATCAGAGCTTGGTAAAAATCCTGATAAATACATGCTTGTTATGACATTTTTGGATGAGCTCGGACAAAGAGATGATTTGAATTTAAGCCAACAGGATTGTACGGCTATCATGAAAGTTGGTATAAGGCTTGGGAAATTTGATGTTGTGGAGAGTTTGTTTCACTGGTTCACACAATCTGGACGTGATCCAACTGTGGTTATGTACACTACCCTGATTCATAGCCGTTATTCAGAGAAGAAATACAGGGAGGCATTGGCTGTTGTTTGGGATATGGAGGCTTCTAATTGTCTCTTTGATCTTCCGGCATACCGTGTGGTTATAAAGCTTTTTGTTGCTTTAAATGATATATCAAGAGCCGTCAGATACTTCTCAAAACTAAAGGAAGCAGGCTTCTGTCCAACGTATGACATATTCCGTGACATGGTTAGAATTTACATGGTTTCTGGAAGGTTGGCAAAGTGCAAAGAGGTTTGTAAAGAAGCAGAAATGGCAGGATTTAAGTTGGACAAACAAACGGTTGTAGAGTTGTCGCAAATTGACAAGGAAACAACAATAGGTATTTGAAATTTCCATGTTTTTTCAATGTGATCAGTTATCTATATTACATATGAAACTGACATTTCCTTGTATTCATGTTTACATTATTAACAGTTAGCCTTGCCTTGTCAAGGAGCTACTAAATTTGAACTAAAAATCTTCATAGTTAATGAAAAGCTCATGCAAGGGCACTGTCTATAATGAAGAAAGTTATTGAAAGTTGCACTGTAAATGAAGGTCGCCTATGGCACTAAGTCTGAAGTCAGGTTATTAGTATGTTATAGGCATTACTACCATTTTAGAGATCTTACCCAGAAAATAAATTCATGGTCAATTTACATAAATAGTTATTTTGAATATTATCGAATTTCTTCCGTTGATTGCTTTGAACATCTCTGTGGAGCCTCTTGCAAAAAGCTTCATTTACAGGTACACTGGAATAACTAATCTCTGATGTGTATTCTTGCTGATTATTCGGCTTTATTGCTATTTTTCTGTAGATCTTGAAAGTGCTTATGGCTTCCTTTTTTATTTTTAATGAAATCTTGTTCACCAGAACATTTGAAACTGACACTGTACTCAACTGCTCTTCATGAAAAACTCTGCATCAAGTCTTAGGAGAACATAGAGCTGCTTATAAAACTTGGGCATTTGGGAAAGTTGACCAACACAAGCTAGTAGTTTCACACACGGGAAAGACTAAGCGTTTGAACTTGTTTTATACTTGTGGTCTATTTTATTATTTTATTTTATTTTCTTCATAATGCACCTATTTCTTTGTATTTTCAAATTTACACTGATTTTTTTAATCCCTTTTAAGATGAAGTTGAAGTTTGCAAGAAAGAAAATTATAAGATTTTTCTGTTTTGCAAGGTTTCAATTGAAATCTTTCATAATGGTAAATTTTATTACTTGTAAGGCACCTTTCCGCTTTCGTGAAATTTAATGAGCTTATAAACTAACATATATATTTATTTTTTGAAATCATTGGACATCCCACCGCTAAACCACCTCGTTCGGGCTTAAACGGAGCATGTAAAACTTCTGATTGTCTCAAGCTCTTACAAGAAACGCATTCTCTGAATTCAAACAGATGACCTGAAGGTGAAATCATGAATCCTACAAATTATAAACTAGCATACACGCTATCGTGTAAACGTTACTTCAAACGCATAATTAACGTTAGCGTATATTCTCGTAAAATTGAATTGTACAAACAATAAATAATTTTTCTACTCTAATATTTATTCTATAATTTAAAAATAACTTATATTATCAGTATAATATTCTCTATTATACTCAGCCTAACTGTATATAAAATAATCCAGTCAATCAAACTCCCATTAGAAACAAAATTAAGCGGCTTTAAGTAGATTGGAAATTGGAATTATTGATGGACCAAAAATATCAAAATTATTTGTGGGGGACTTTAGATATTGGGCATTTGAAATTAAATTTTGCAACCGAAGCACATGTCTTTGCAACTTTTGTTGTTGCCCAGCAAATTTTTTATTGCATAATGTTCATGGTGAAGGATCCTAAATTTTGTTGGACACAAGAAAAGAATAAAGTTTGATTTGGACAACTATTGCAAAAAGTATGATGCTGTAATTTGATTTTACTACTCGAAATTCATGACTTTGTGTAGGAACACTTTTTTTTTAAAAAAAAAAAAAAAAGAAAAATCGTTTGAAATCTTATCGTCAAATCACTCGTTTCGGACTTAAACGGAACAGGTAAAATCTCCGACTGTCTCAGATTCTTAATTGTGTAGGAACACCCCGATTAGTTACATGTGATAATTTCCTATTTATTTTAACTTAGATTTATCATATTCCAAAAGATTTATTATAAACACTTAATTTGTAATTAAATATGAAATTAATTTGAAGGCTCATTTCGGACTACAGCAGTTCAATTGAATTTTGAAAACATAGTGGCAATCTCTTTTTAGCTTTGCTTCTAAAATTAACATGGTATATTTATAAGTATAATACAATTTTTTTTTTAAACTGATCTTTTTTGTTATTAGTATGATATAATATAATTGACAATTCAAATTGATATTAAATATATTACTATATAAATCTATCAACATTATAATTTTTAAAAAAGGGCGGAAACGTGTCTCTCAAAATCATTTTTTTTGTTACACAATTATATGAATTACGTGATATTAATAATTAATATTTTTTATTTAGTTATCTTTTATTATTTTAATACACGTGTCGATATATTATTAAGTTGTTGCGACATGACACCACCTAGGGGCGTGCAAATTTTCGGATAAACCTGTGACCCGACACAACCCGCGCTAGTTTCAAAAAAAAATTAATGATTTTTCGAATTAACCCGACCCGAAATTTACAGATTGGGTCACAGATTTGATATTAAAACCCGACCTGACCTGACCCAACACTCTAATATTTTTATTATTTTTCTAAAGTTTTATTATTTTTAAAATTTCTTTTTATTTTTTCAAAAATTTTTACTATTATTTTATTTATTTATTACTTTCATTGTTTTGAAACTTTATATATATTATAATTTTCGAGACATAAAATAACTAATATTTATATTTTAAAATAATTAATTCATTAAAAAAAATTTAACTGACTCGACCCAACTTAATCGAATTTCACCCCTCAAATTTCGAGTTCAGATTTCACTACTCGTGTAATTTAACCCAATAGAATCTCACAAATTAAAAAGGAACATCCCTAATACCACCATTGTATCCAATAATTTTAACTCACGTACAAAAAACAATTATCATGTTGACCAACTATCCACGTCAGCAGTTCGATTCACACAAACAACCCAACTAAATTCCCAATTCCCAATATACCCTATTAAAAAAATAAAAAATAAAAAAAAATGTCCTGGTCTTTGTAAACTGAATTAGAGAGAGAAACAAAGAGCAAAAGAATGAGCGGTGAATTGGCAACAAGAAGAAGAATGATGACGACACCAACAAAGAAGAAGAAAAAGAAAGGGCGCCCTTCTCTTTTAGACCTCCAAAAGCGATCCCTTAAACAACAAAATCAAAATCAAAATCAAAATCAAAATCAATTTCCAAAAAGAAACCCTAATTCCGTTTTCAGTTCTAACCGTCTATCCACGCGCTACCAAAACCCTAACTTCAATTCCATTAAGGAAGAAGACGATGACGATGAGCGTCAACAGAAGAAGCACAAGCTGTTACATGGGTTGGATAATTTCACGGGTCTTGATTCTGTTTACAACGGCCATCGCAAGATCCATAAGGGATCTGATCATAAGATTGAGGTATAAAATTTGGCGCCTTTTTTAAAATATAAAGTTAATGGATTTGAATGCTCCTTTTTTTTTTTGGATTTTGCGCGTTATTTGAAGTTTATGGTTGGTTGGATTATTGGAAAATTATTCAATGAATAAACTTTGACCGGGTCAGGGCTTTTTTCCCCCTTCCCCTTTTTTTTAACATTAACATTAATTAATTAATTTACATTTTTGGGAGATGGGTTTCTTTCTTTATTTCGTAATTTTATAAAAAGCTTAGATTTTGTCTTTTTCTTTATGAATAACAACAATAATTCAGTTATTTATATCGTGCCTGTACTTGTTGGGCTTTTCGGATTTGTTAAAGTTAGGGTAACTTTTAGTAATTAATATTGGGCTAATTTTTCTTGCAGGAAGAAAATGTTTTGAAAGCGACAGACACTCAACAAGGTATCAATCAGTTTTCATATTCTGGGAATTTAAATAAATGAATAAATAAAAGTGATTGAATTTGGATTAAATTATTTGATTCTATCTGTGGACAGGATTACCGGTGGAGTCTGCTGGCCCCACGACACCTTTGCCTGACAAAAAGTTGTTGGTGTTCGTTCTTGACAGGCTTCAAAAGTGAGTATCATTATTAATTGTGTTTTGATTTTCTTACACTTACATGTGATGCTTTATTTTATTTAAATGGGATTTTGATTGGGTTATGCTGTATGTGATAATTTACTTGCAGGAAGGATACCTATGGGGTGTTCTCTGAACCTGTGGATCCAGAGGAGGTAGCATTTTGTATTTGGAGATGTTGCTTATGCATCTGTTTTGTAATTTAATTTGTATTTCTAGATTTGATGTTTGATCATCATGGTGTAGCTTCCTGATTACCATGAGATTATTGCGCATCCTATGGATTTTGCTACTGTGAGAAAGAAGCTAGATGGAGGAGCTTATGCTTACTTGGAAGAATTCGAGGTTGGTTTTACATGTTTTTTTTTTTTTTTTTTTGTTGGTGATTTTGGATATAACTTATATTACCAGAGTTTGCTTGAATCTCCTGCTGTTTGTGTGCACCTGGGACCTGGTCACAAGCTGAGAAATCCTCTGGTTGCGTTGCTTTTTCTTGGCAGTTTAGTGTTTGGTTTGATTACAAGGAATTTTTATAATGGATGTGTGCATTTTGCCAGAATTTTATGCTTCAGTTGTTGCATTTGGTTGAAGTTCAAACAACTCCTTTTCGTTGACTTTGAACGATTGAATCTTATCAGTTAATATTTGTTAAAAGAGTACATTTGTTACTGGTGAAGCCCCTACATGCTATTATTATCATGGTGAATAGCAAGGATTGATGAATACCTTAGCTTGGGCCATGGGTCTTATGAGATTGAGAGATATGCAAAAAAGAGTGTGGACGAGGCAGATTGGAAAGAAATGATAATCTTTGTAGCTTGGAAATCATGTGTTAGATGGGGTGGTGTGTGCAACCTCACCCTTGTTCTGTACCTGGATGTGTCTTCATTTTGAAAGAATATTTAAATGGCGGATGGCCTGAACTCCATCCTTTGATGTCTTATAACTTAAGTGTCTTATAAGTTTCAATATTATCTTAAATAAAATTGCTCGAACAACATGAATCAAGAATGCATCTTTGTAAATATGATATATATATATATATTTGCTGCCATATCCCTTATTATGTCAATTTAGAATTAGCTTTATTCTAATGTCATTATTACTCATTACCCTGTTGCCTAGACAATGACACTGCATACATCTTGCTTATCACATTAAAAATTGTAAGTGATTGCTGTATACACTTTGCATTGTGGGGTATTTATGTTAAAAAGCTTTCAATTTCCTCTACTTTTGCTTTCTGGTTGAAAACGATATTGATTTGTGAGTCTGACCCTTTTTTGTCCCCTTGTGCAGAAAGATGTTTTTCTCATATGTACCAATGCAATGCAGTATAATGCGCCTGATACAATTTACTTTCGACAGGTTTGATTAGATCTTAAGTCATTATATGTTGAATGTCAGGTTATGTATAAAGTACATTTTGAAAGTTGAAAATATTTCCATAGGCACGATCCATTGAAGAGATAGCAAAAAAGGACTTCGAAAACTTGAGGCAAGATAGCGATGACAGTGAACCACAACCCCAAGCAAAAGTGGTGAGGAGAGGCAGGCCGCCAAAGAGCCTGAAAAAGTCACTTGACTCCTCTCCTGCTGATCATATTGCATCTGAGTTTTCCTCTGATGCAACTCTTGCTAATGGAGGTGATAATGTCTGCTGGGCTAGTGCTCACAATTTAAGAAAAGAACCAGCACCTTCAGTCAGGCTTCGGTTCTCTGATTCAGTAAACAGAGTCTCTCATGGGTCTCATGCTGGTGAAACTTACACTAGCTGGCAATCTGAATGGGAGAATGAATTTCCAGGTTCGGGTTTTGCATTTCTAATTTTTTATTTATTATGTTCTACTAGTATGCATACTTTTCTAAAGAATTGTGGTTTTCTATTCTTGTCCTATGGGTGTTGAACCTTTTTCTCTTGAATTGCAGCTTCTGTCGTGAGGGCTGTGTCGAAGTATGGGAAGAAACAGTTTTCAGTAGATGAGAATAGACGAGACACCTATAAGGATTCCATGGCTTATGGGCAGGAGCCTTCTGTTTTAACAACATTTGAAGGAGAGTTGAAACAACTAATGGTGGTATGTGCAACTGGAAAGTTTTTCCTTACACCTATTTTTATTTTCATCATAATTATTTTAAATTGTTATTTATAATGAAAGCTGAAATCTCTCAACATGCAATCTGTGGCTCAAAGATTTTTTGTCCCTGTATTTGGGAGATTTAAGGGTGGATTATAGTAAGAGGAGTGAAGTTCTATTGAAAAGAATATTAAGTTATCTGAAATGAATATCACAGCTTTTTAAATCACGATGACTGAAAGTTTGAGGATGGTTAAATCACAAACTTGAGGAAGTTAGCCAATCCATATGGTCCCCTTGAATTACAATACATAATTGCCCCTAATTTATTTGTGTTCGTAAGCTTCTTTGAAGGTTTTCCTGTTGGTAATTTTTTTTTATTTATTTGTTGATTTGATTAAGGTTGGTTTAAACACTGAGCATGGCTATGCAAGAAGCTTGGCTCGATTTGCTGCAGATCTAGGGCCAGTTGTTTGGGAAATTGCTTCTAAGAAAATTGAGAGTGTTTTGCCCATTGGAGTCGAGTTCAGTCCTGGATGGGTAGGAGAAAACAAGGGTACTGAGGAGCAGCATTACTCAATCACTGAGAAACAGAAAACTTCAAACAATTTTATATCTGGTGACCATTCAAACAGACTTATGTCTCCAACTACTTCTGGTTCAAACTCCATTGCCGGAAATAGATATTCCTTGCATAGCGGGGAAGATATGGAAACTATTAAAGAAGTGAACTCCCAAAGTGATTCAAATCTTCAGAATTTTTCACTTGGTGGGATAAGACACATGCCTGCCTCGCAGATTCAGTCAATGCCCATAAGTCACACTAATATGAATGGTTTTAGTGGCAGTGGTGGCTTTGGGTTTAATCATCTCAGAGCACCTGGAAACCCTATATTTGGCATGGTTCCAAACAATCACCACGCGGTTTGCTCAATGCCTGCAAGCGGTTATGATTTGAACGCGGGGAAGTTGGCAGACTGTTCAAGTAGATTACACGGAGAAAATTCGTTGGTCGCAGGCTCTGGCTCTAGGTCAAATACAACTGTGGATCCGGGGCTACTGGGGGATTCATCCAGGCAGGGATTGCATAAACAGGATTTGAATGTTGGATTCCTTGCTTCAGGTTCATTCATTTGTAACTCACAGATCGGTCCATCACGGCAGCCGGATTTAGCATTGCAGCTTTGAGGATGAAAGATTTACATGTGAAATCATTGTTGGTGATTTTGGGTGACTCGCTTATTAAGTTGGGCGAGGAGGGAAATATTTTGTACAGATTAATTTATCAAAAATTTTCATGTGAGAACCCCCAGTTTAATATATAACGTTGATTGATATAATTTTCAAATGCTTTATTATTGAAAGAAAAAATGAAAAAGAAGAAATAGTTGATTGTATGTTGTGAACAAGTAACTTTCAGTGCAAAATATTATTTAACATTTGTTTTTTGAGGAATAAAATCATTTTCTGGTGTTTGATGAATTAACCAGATCCAATTGGAATATAGGATTAGAATTCAATGCAGCTGAGTTTGTGCTTACTGCATGATTTATTTAATGTCATGGGATCCTCGCTTATGTTGCTGTTAATTCAGTACTCATCATAAATTTATTTAAACACCGATTACTAATTTGATTTAAAATGCGATATTAGCTTATCTAAATTATAAAACACTTATTTATAACGAATAAATTACAAAAAATTGCAGATTCCATATTCACATTGAAACCATTAAACCAATAAACCAATAAACCAACAATAAAAAAAAAAAAAAAAAATCACAGTCTGTAAAGAATTGGCCACAAGGCTACCACAAGCAACCAACAAGGTTCAATTGATCTTCTATTTGAATGACTAGCAAAGTTAAATTGATGAATTGCAGGCTCTGCCAGATCGCACTCTCCATAACTCATATTTCCCTGCGGTTGAAAATTTATCATTACGATCTACTCATTCTTACATTGATTGCGGAAATTATTAAAAAAAAAAAAAAAAAAAAAAAAAAGGGAACTATCACTTAAATATCCGAAGATTGACTTACGTATGAAAATATCCGAAAAGTTTAAAGAAGTTGAATTTTTTACCTTGCAGCAGGCAATGTTTCCACACCCACAAACCAGATGACCATTGGCCTCATCTACAGCTTCTTGGGCTCCCCTACCATTCTTACTCTGAAAATTTCACTTAGAAAATTTTAATTACTAATTATATTTCATTCAAATTAATACTTGATTTTCTGTGTGGATTTTTGCATTATTAATTACCAGGTAAAAATCAACAGCAATGAAATTAGGCCATCGTTTTCCTGCTGCTTCATAACATGTGTTCACCATGCTTGCTAATGGAGCTGCATTATGCTTGCAAGCTAGGGGTAAAACTGGCATATCAGGAAAATAATTCACTAAAACCAATGACTTTGATTCTGTGTTCATAGGGGATGATTCTGCCCGGTTTGGACATGAACCAGCTTTCATCCCTCCATCTCCATCTGTAATAGCGTAGAATGTTAGATATTTTTTATTTTAGCGGCGGATAAATTTCTTATCTTATTATCAAACCAAATTTTCTAGTAATTTACTTTTTTTTGGATAACCGGGGTGTCCGGGCCAGCTTACGTGTACCTCGACTAATCCCCGGGACCTGTGCCCCGTGCCCTCAGAAGTTTCCCAACACAGATCAGGGTAAGTCGCTGGCTTTTCACACCAAGGGGCATGGCCCCCAAGGAAATGCATCTAGTGAGATTCGAACTTTGAACCTGAGAGGGAGCAAACCACTCAAGCCCAAAGCCTTTACCACCGAGACAACCCCTTGGGGTTTTCCAGTAATTTACTAGAGTACACATTTAACAAATTTTCGGATCGAGTGAGGATAACTGCGATTAACTTACATTGGTTTTCGACCATGTATCTCCACTGATAGGCAATCTTTTCAGAAGCTTCTTTAGCTGATTTTGAAGTAAAAACCACTAAACGCTGATTCTTATGGATCATATCATCAACTGTTGGCCAATTTTTACCATTTTTGGGCATCCTAGATACTGGAAACCAGTATTTTCTCAACCCAGCAGCATCAAATACTCTATTCAGACCATTTGGTGATGTCACATAATCCTCAATGAATATGGTCACAATTTCTGTTGGGTTGCCTTCAAGAAATGCTTTAACCTCTTCCAAAACATTTTTCGCCGGTTGCTGAAAATCATATTATAAAGAGAACTTATTAAGCACTAATCCTAATTTTTATTCATAATTATCCATTGGGTCCCTGATGTTTTAGCGGTAAGAATATTATAAAAACGATCATTTAATATATATATATATATTTTTTTTGGAAACGATGGAAACCCCGCCACCAAACCACCCTTCTGGGCATCGGCGCAGGTAAAACCACCGGCTGTCCCAGGCTCTTACAAGAAGTGCAACCCTGGATTCGAACCCAGAACCTCAAGGTGAGATCCTGGACCCTACATCACCAAGCCACACCCCTTGGGGACACGATCATTTAATATTAGAACAGCGGGGACTAAATGGGACCGAGATAATATTTTCCCTATGAAATATATCTCTTACAAAAGCTGTAATGCTGCCGTAGCATTGTCCATCAAAGGAGTGACATAACCAGATGTCGTCAAGGAAGTCATACATATCGAGCATTAAACCTCTAACACCATTCTGTAAAATTAAGAATCGAAAAATTATCATTACCTTAATTAATTAGTCAATAGAGAAGAAAATTAATAGAAATAAATTAACATACATTGAGCTGGCTGGTAATGGAGTCTTGCTGATTTTCTGGAGCAAGAGCCAAGTGTCCAGATGCAGACTTACCTCCAAGTTTTGCAAAAGAATTATGAGTCGTCAACCATGAATATCGATTAAATGGCAGCTCCCTCTCCTAAATTATCCCACAAAATCCTTACATGAACATATATTTTTATATAGTCATTCTCAAATCAGCATGCAGATTTGTTCATCGGTAGTATCATATTATTCATATAACAATTCAATCACATGACGTCGTGTCATGTTTGCACTTCGGTTGAAGAATGATTAAACAAATGGGTAGTTAATTATAAATTTTTTTCAGGCTAGAATATAGAGACATTCAAACCTTTGAAATGGGGTTAAAAGGCTTGACAGTTCTGGTGCATCTTGGCCATAAAATCCGATCAGCAACACAAATTTCGCAGTGTAAGCCCTTGTTACATTTTATAATATTTGCTAAACATGTTTGTCCCTCCTGTTTCAATTTCAATTCTCTCATCGATCACATAACCAAGAACAATATACATAATTATAAGCGTCCGCATAATAATAAAGCAACGTTGTTTATTATTACGTGGACGATAAAATCTCCGTATGGTCCGGAAATTACGTACCTTGACAGCAGAGGAAAGGATGAAGAGAAAAGTTGTTGCAATGAGAACAGTGATGAGTCTCTGCAAGTTAGTACCATTATAATTTAATTAATGAGAGATATTGACAGCAACTAGAAAATAGATAAGGTTAATGATGAGTAATTACATTTACCAGCATTGATTTTTTGTTTTTGTGTTGGTTAAATTAATTAAGAAAGTGAATATAATTTTTTGAATTACGAGTAAAGCAACTGTTATCAACATTCAATCAATCATCATGATCCCTATATATAATCATTTTTTGCAATCATCATCAAGATCATAATCATGCAATTACTAATTAAAAAATTTGTATGTTTAGTTTCCTTATTTATCACCATTTAATTAATTATCAAGATGATCAGTATTGCACAATCAACAATAGTTTTGTATTTATAATCAAGTGTATATTTACATTCCTTATTAATGATGATCACCTTTCAATACCAAAGATTCTCTCTAGTTGTTTCCTAAAGGAAAAATTCTACTATAAAACAGTGATATTACGTCACTCATATAATAATTCAATAATGTCTTGCCACGCGTGTTAAATAGTAAAAAAAAAATAATAATTGATAATTTTATTTGACACAACTCTTACATGTTATATAATATAATTATTAGTTGTTGGTAATGCATCACCCATTATTTTTTTTTTGAATCGTTATAAATTTCGCCGTCAAATCACTCATTCCGGGCTTAAGCGGAGCAGGTAAAATTCTCGGCTGTCCCAAACTCTTACAAGAAACGCACTCTCTGGATTCGAACCCAAGACCTCAAGATGAGATTCTGAATCATATTCCACCAAGCTACGACTCTTGAGGACTCATCATCACCGCCCATTAAGGACGCTAACACCCATTACAATAACAATAAACTCGTCTGGAATTTAAACAACAACACAATAATAACAAAAAACACTGAATGTTAAACTCGTCCATATGACATTTAGACGTATTGTTTTTTCAAGATAAACAACATTAACACACTAATAATTGTGTTTATTTCTTTCTCATATTTTTTTTTTATATGGTTTCATAATGTAAATCATATTATATATACTTACAATATTGGTCTTCAATTTGTCCAGGCTTTTGTTTCTTGACTTTCAAATCTAATATTGATTTTAAAGACTGTTGGATATAATAATAATAATACTCGATGGTGGCGAACTCCAAGGTTTCTCAAAGAACAATCCTGGGATCATCTCAGACTCGATCTGGTGGGGTGTTTCTAGATTGTCAAGGTGCATTCGTTTTTGGAGTAATTTGACATTAATTCTTCTTTCCATTATTTATATATATATATATATATGGAAATAATTGATGCTATTTCTCAAGCATTTGATGTTGGATATATTTGGCTTGAAACTGATTCTATTAATATATGGCATTGGCAGCTATTTCTTTTTATAACCAAATGACTTTTAAACTTCTGTGCCAAAATTGCCCAGATGTCTTTCATCCTTTTAATTTGCATGTTTTTCGTCAAGGCAAATTTAGATATCAATTTAATTACTTGTTTTGATGACGACCCTCTTCCTAACAATTAGATTGCTTAGTAGTTAATAAGATTTTAAAAATAGTTAAAGAAAAATTAAATTAAATCATGAGGCACAAATGGTCAACAAATTAAGAAACCTTAATTAAGATTTTTTTTTAAAAAAAAAAAAAACAAATAAGGTTGAACTGAGTTTGTAGTTTTATATTGAACACTGAATCAACAGTTAAGAGATAAATGAGACACAAATGAGGTCCATATTAGATAAATCATGATAATTAATTTAGTGTTCAGTACAATCTCAGTTCAAATCGAACTAGCTAGAACGGATAAACTCTGAAAGCTATATATATAAATTGCTAAATTTCACCTACTGCAAGACTTAAAACTAAAGTTTGCATGCCCTCCAAGTACCAAACTTAATTACAACAACAAAAAGCAATGAAGAATAGATCAAACATAGCTTTTAAACCCTAGCTATCATCTTCCCATGTGAGAAAATTTCAAGATTAATTGAATCCTATTTCTAATATTTAAGTTATTGATTACTTCCTAACAACATCCATAAAAAAAATTTATTTTATTTTTAATAGATAAATGATGAAAGTATAAAACAAACCAAAAGTCAGGCACGGTATTAATTAATTATTGTTAATTTTTAGGAGACACTCAACATTAAAAAAAATTAATATTATGATTATCTTCAGATAGTGGATTAATATTACAATATTCAAATGAGTAAAACATATATATGTTGTTTCTATACCAAATATAAAATGCGTTTCAAAAAGCTTATACGTAGACTTTTAACAAGCTTATAATTAAACTAACGTTTCATTAACGTTAGTTTATATTCTCATAAAATTATAATATCATAATATAAGATTATTATTATAATATCATAATATAAGGTTATTTTTTTACGTTGACTTATACTCTTAATTTTTATTCCAATGACTCGCTCCATTCGCCCTCTCATAACTGAACGAGTACTTGTGTGTTGTTGTTATAGCATTAATGGGGATAGTAGATGAAGTCAACAATGGCGTCTTTTGACGAAAAGGAGGAGAAGCAGGAGTAATTCTGCAAAATTATTATTCAATAGAGATGTGTCATTGTTGGATAATAAACTTTTTCGACCAAAGAGGGATCATCAAAGATTTTTTTCTGAGATAATTGCTTTTATAATTGAACAATAACTTGTTTGTCAAATAATTGAAGGCTAAATTCTTTATAATTTCAGACTTTTAAAAAAGAAAGAATTTTATCTTTTCTACTTTTATCTATTCATATTTCCTATTCTATAAAACCTAATTGTTTTTCTTGTAATTGATGTTACATTAAAATTCTCTTTCCTTCAAGTATTGTAGATAGTTAAATCCCCATTGTTAAGGTATTTTATATAATTTTTACAAATATTCTTATATATATTGTATGTTTCATACTTAAAAATTTGTTTAAATATTAAACAAATAGATTGATTGTTATATATTGCATCATTAGTTTGTATTTTCTATTCTTTTCTTTTGTACTTTAGAATAATGTAATAATATTCTTAATATGTTATTTAAATTTAATGATTACCTTATTTTATGTTAGATTTTAATTGTATTTCTCACATGTTTAATTTTTTTTAATAAGTGTACATAATACTTGTAATGATATAAATGTCAAATTACCATATTTCAGATATTTTTAATTTTTGGAACAAAAAATATATCATTTTATAATTAAACATTGAAAAAAAAAACATAATTCAGACTCATTCAGATTTCAGATGAAAAAACAACAAACATAAGTCATCGGAAAATTAAAAAAACAATACTAGTATTAATCGTTTCTTTTCACAATGACAAACGTATAAAAAAAATAGGATAAATAATATATGCATGCATGCATGAACCCAAAATCTCCATTAATGGAGCAGTTTAGCAAAAAACTATACATTAATAATTATCCAATTAATAAATAAATAAATAAAAAATCATCATCTTTGCCACGCCATTTTGTAGCCACTTGGTGTTTGCTCTCCAAACCATCTTCGAGTGAGCAACTTCAAACGATCATCTCTGTAGTCACAAAACATATTCTCCCACCCTTCAGGCTCAATCGGCAGAAACCCTAAACCGGGCGTCCGGTCCTTCGAATCCGGGTTGGTTTTTTCTTTCCAATCAGTAACATAAGCCGACACCCTTCTCCTAAACTTAACCTTAAACTCCGACCAAGCTTGGTACTTGTAATGATTCACCACTGCATTATAAAAACTCATCTGCTTCCACTTAAACGTCTTCTTCAATCCAAAGTGATGTATCACATTATATAATGAATCATCAATGGCTTCTATTAACACCAGAGACTTGTGCCGCCTTTCTTTTACCTTTCTTTGACAATTATACCCTTGCGTTACTCCTTCTATCGGATGATCTTTCTGCCCCGACGGTCCAAAGTCGTTGCATGTGAGCGAAACTTGACCGATTGATGACGGTTGCTGCTGCGGTAGCAAAGATTTCAACATATGCGTTGACGGCTCTAAAGCTTCGTCCCATTTTGGGGAGTAAACGAATTCGTCAACGTCAACGTACAGCATCCATTTGCATGAATCCTTGGCATGTACGGCACTGTGAGAGAAGCCAGCTTCTTGTGTCTTGGGCCAAAGCCATAGTAGTGTTGTTACCTTGTAACCATCTCCGTTAAGCTCATTAACGACCGTTTGGAGATCGTCATCGCTGTCGTTATCGTATAATATGAACCTCTCGACGCCGATTCTTGAATTATAAATCACCCATTCTTTTAAGAACTTGGCCACGTTGTAAACCATCGTGCATGCGCAGATTAGTGACTTTGGCTCCTGGGGTGATGCTATCGTGCGCCGAGGTGTGTAGTACGCCACGGAAGGGACAGCCCGAGTGTCGTTCGTGATTTGTAAGGTGATTTTGATAGGCTTGTCCGCGGCAGAAGTAAGCGCCGTTAAGTCGGGGTGAGAACACCTGAAGACCTCTTGTATGGAGCTTGTGACGGGAGTTTTAACGGCGGTTTTAACGTCCGCCACGTCACCGAATACGCATGTGAAGTCTTGTGGAGGCCTGTTGGTTCCTGAGCGGCTGTTGACCCCTTTAACGAACAAAACGACGTCGTCCTCTGTCGAAATAGATTCGTACGCCAAATTCTTCATATTCATAAGCTCACGTTCTTTAGCTGGTGTTTCCTTCACCGGATGCTTCGTCAAAACCGGTTGCCAAAGCGGCAGATGACGGCGAACTCCGTCGGGAATAATACATTTAAACGCCGTTCTCTCCGTAAACGGCAACGTTCCGGAGAATCTTGCTGGAGAAGTTTGACTGTTCGAAAAGAGACAGTAAAAACCCTCAACAGAATCCGACTCGGTCAACGGAGTATCCGGTGAGAGAATCACAAGAACCTCCCATTCCGGCATGAGAACGGAGACGGACTCGTATTTAACCGAATATTCAGGAACGGAGGACACGTGTCGGCTCCGGCGAGTGACGTCCTTGAATTCATCACCGGTAACGTGGCTGGGAAGATTCTTCCCGTTAGTTGATCGAACGGTGAGGTTCTTCGTGCCGGAGATGGCAGTAGAGAAATAAAAAGAAAAGGCCGCTAAAACAAGAAGAGAGAAAAAGAGTTGGGTTTTACGACGAGATGTCGTTTGAGTTAACGGTGAGTAATCAGAGTCAGCTCTTTGATTAGCCATAATAATTTACTTTGATTCTTGTTTTGCTTTGCTATTTGGGTTCTGTGTTTTTGTTTGTGTATATATATATATAGAAGTTGAATATATTTTACCTTAGGGTTATAGGAAACCAAGTAGCTTCCTTTTTGTTTTTAGTATTCCACCAAGAGAAGGAGAGCGAGGCGGCGTCGTTTTTGGATGACTCACAGTCTCACGAACTGGCGGCTACTGCTTTTTATTCTGTACGCGTCCGCGTCCCTTTTGGATTTGGATTTCCTTGCATGTAAAGGAAATTTATTTAATTATTTGTACTATAATTTTAATTAATTAAAAAAAAAAAAAAAAAACTCGTCCAAATTATCTTTGGAATTTTTTATTAGAAGGAAATATATTTCTATATTTTAATCTAAAAATATATATAAACATCGTTACCGTATATATTTTATAACAAGGAAAGTCTCTCGTATGTTAAGGGATTAACTGATCTCTTCGAATTTTTTTAACAATTAATATTAAGTAAATAATAAAAATACGTCATCTTAATTTATAAATTAAACTCTTAAAATTACATAATACTCCCTTAAAAATTCCCCGGGCTTCTCCCCTGATTTAGGGTCATTGAATATTTTATCAACAAATTTGATAAAATAAATTCCTATAGAAATTTTGCCCATACAAATTGATTTGATGTGACCATATAATAATATCACAGCAGTATAGTTTGTATTATATATGCTTTAATTTAATTAGTATCATTTAATTATATGTTGTGTTGGTATAAATTTATTTATTAAAAAGGAAAAATGGAAAAGAACGTGCATTTTATGATAATGACTCTATTGTTTATTTAATTATAATTTCATTGTAGTAAGCAAAGGGTGTGAGTTACCATACACAGTCTGTATTAGAATGAGTTAAGGATTCTTTTCTTTAATTTATTTATCATAAAGTTTTGTCATTTGTGTAATGTACTACTGCTATCTCAACTCTCTCACTGTAGCTACAGTGAATTACTGTAGTTCATTATTGCTATAGTTAGAGAATTGGGATAAAATTCGAAAAAAGTATGTGAGTAAATATATCATTACCCAAAATAATATATAGCTATCTCTTCTATTTATAAGAAACCACACATTTTATAAACTTATTAAAATTTATAACGTCCTTGTCAACAATTTAGGTCAAGTAAATTTTGTTATGTAGTTGTTCATTGCATATTTTATATCAAATATATAAAATGTAGGTCAAGTTAATTATAATATATAGAAAACGTCTACATATTTTATATCAAAAGTAATTTCAATTGTATATCAAAATTTTGTACAAATTTGATATATTTTATAATATTTGGATAAATCGGTGAATAAAATTTTTCGAATTAATTTTTTTATAATGTTTTCTTTTCTTTTCTTTTTATTAAAAAAAAAACGTTGGAAACTCCGCCGTCAAACCACCCGACCCGACCCGAGTTTTAACTGAGCAGGTAAAACCGTCGACTGTCCAATACTTTATAAGAAACACACTTCCTGAATTTGAACTCATGACTTGAAAGCTATATTTTGAACCCTACACCATGAAGCCACGCCTATTTGGTGTCTTATAACGTGTCAATTATTGATTATACAATTCATCATTTCCATTATATTTATTAAGCTATGTGTGGTAGGCCATATATAACATGAAGATGTTCAAGTCAATCAATGAAAAAATAATAATTGGGATTGGGAATTTTGTTTCAAATGATGAACCAATCTCTTCGGCTTGTTAGATTTACAAGTTTCTTTGATTGAAGCTGAAATCTTAACAAAATTTATCCAAATTATTGTATATATATATATATTAAGATAGATAGAAGTCGAAATGAGAGAGACGTGTCCAAAATTTTGAAAGTAATTAAGGTGTTTTAGCATACCAAATTCCTTTAGGAACCTAACATTTGGGCCTATAAGAATATGTAAAGCCCATTAGTACTCTAATGGGATAGTTTTAAAAACTCGGCCCACTTAGCTTAAATTTGTCCAAACTGTCCTACAATCAAATATATGGAAGTGGAAGTCAGAGTTACTTAAAAATATTTAATAACTATTTTTAAATTTTAATAAATGTTTAATTTATATTAAATAGGTCTGTATCACTCACTCATCGTCCCAATTTGCAGCAAGTCTCCTCTTTATTTTTAGAAATTTACAAAATTCATCTGTTTGATTTGGTCAAATATAAAATTAATCTCAATTTTATATTTTTAACAACAAAAATATATAACTTGACCAAATTATCCTTTATTTAAAAATAAAATTTAAAAAATGGGCGCCCACTCAAAACAAGCGAACATGCACCATCCGGACGCCCATTTCCTTTTTTTAATTATATATTATTTTTTTAATCTGGTGTTGTTTAATTTCAATTTCATTTGATAATTTTATAAAAAAATTCATTGTAATTTTTTTATTATTTATACCACACATCACATATCTACAAATAATTAAATATTTATAAAATATATATATTTTTTTCCAAACATTCATTTAATCTAATATAATGCCTTTTATTTGTTCACAATGCACAGTTCGGGTGTGTCCACTCAATTCTCATTTATTTTGAGTGGACTCCTTAATGGTTTCCTATCGATGGAAATGAACAGATGCTCTTTATTAAATGTAATTTTTTTAATTATGTGAAATTTATGATAATTTTTTATATTATTAAGTGAATTTGAATAATATGATACTTGATTTAAAAAAATTACATTTCATATATAAAAAAGACAAAGGGGACCCGAATGAACGTCCATTTTCATCAGTGGGTGTATGTTCATGCATCTACTCAAAATAAATGAGAATTGAGCATATATACATGAGTTATGTGTTGTGAGAAAATGAAAGACATTATATTTGATTAAATAAATATTTGAAAGAAAATTATATTTTTAAAAATATTAAATTAGTCATGCATCTGTGATGTTTGGTATAAATAATAAAAAAACTTAGGATGAATTTTTTTTTTAATAAAATTATTAAGTGAAGGAAAAGGAAATGGGTATCTCTCCATTTCTTTTAAATTAAGGATAATTTGGTGAAGTTATTTATTTATTGTTATAAATATTTTTTGAAATTGAGATTAATTTTATATTTGATAAAATCAAACATATTAATTTTATAAATTGCCTTTTATTTTTTAGATTTCTGATTAAAATTTTACTTTAAATCAACCCATACGGATTTCAGAAAAAAATAAATAAATAAGAATATTCCAAGAAATTCGCTAAGTAGGCCAATATTGGAGAAAATCAAACAAAGGGACCACGGGGACTTTGGAACACAGCACAACGCACAAAAGACGACACAGACGGACTGACTGACTCCTCATGGTCCAAACGAAAAGCACAATTATTGAACCGTTAATATGATGGTTAAATTTCGAGACAATAATTTAGATTGAATGTGTTTGATAAGAATACTGATATCCGTATTAAAATAGATATAAAATTTTCGTATGAATATATGCCTTATACCTGGCCACAATACGAATTATGGTTCAATTTCTTATATTTTAGGGAAAAATAATAAAAACAAATATTGGTTTGATTTCGGTTCCAAATTATGTGGAACCATAACCTTACGATTTAATCTGGTTCGATTCCGATTTCGAATTTGAACCGTAGTCGGGCCTACAGACCTACACGAAACATAATATATTAAAATAAGAAAAAAATAATTTATATATCTATTAATTAAACAAAATAAATATAAATATTGATATCTCGTATCGATCCGGCGGGTGGCATCGGCAGTTACCAGTATTTTGTCCTCTCAACATCGGTTTAACATCAATCTTGTCTAATATTGTCAGGAATATAGACAAGCCTCATGGGCCACTCACGCTGTTTTAGCACATTGGGCCCAATCGACTTCCAATAAACACAATTTAACAATAATTGATTTTCTCTAGTTTCTATTTCTATGTGACCACATTAGCATCCAAACAACGACGGAACTAATATTTTTATGTCTCATTCGGTTATATGACGGTTTCATATTAAAATTATAAAATTAAATTAATAAATTTATTAAAAAAATCGTATTACAATTAAAAAATTTATTATAATTTTATAAGAGTTATATTATAAGTGGAATATTTTTAACCCTACTCATAGCGCCACATGACAGCATCATATTAAAAATATAAATTAAATTAATAAATATATTAAATAAAAATACATATTATACTATCATATTAAAAAAAATTATTAAATTATATACAATTAACTTAATATATGCAATAAAATTTTTATTATTAAATAATAAAATTAAAATATATCTAAAATAATTTTTTATCATCTCATTAATTATATTATACATTTTGGTTTTGTGTGGATTCTGGTAGACCTAATTATACGGAGGCCTTCCGTATGATGCTCGATTTCAGATCAGACACTTTGAGTTATGTAGACACTGATTTCGGTCAAGGTCCACAATCGAGATTATCAATTTGTAGGGCGTGAGCAAATCCTGCAAAACAAATAGAACGAATAAAGAGCTTACTGCCCACCGGTGTGGTGGAGACCGTAGACACTCCGACGCTCAAGTTAGCCTAAGCACCGATCAGTATAAAGTAAACAGGTCAAGGCTTTTTATGTACCTCAACCTTCGGTTGTATGCCGTGAGGGCGGTGTGAATCAGTCTTGTCTTGATAATAGGGGTAGTTTTCTTGAAGAAGAAGATCCCTTTTGTTGTCTTTCCTTCTCCTTTTATAGGTCTTGGTATCCAGTCCCTCATCTGCCCGTTGGAGTCATTATTAATGAGGCTTTGATTCGGATGTTTCATGTTCGATAACTGACGATCTTGTCTTCTCCTCGAAACCGTCGACTTCATGGTGGTATTCATGAGTCCGGATTCTCTCTTGACTTTTGTAACTGGTGTCCGTTGATCTTCTTTATGTTCAACAGGCCTGGACCTTTGTGTGACATCTTCGTATGTGGGCCCAGTCTGCAGATGGGCTTCTAGTCTCGTGGTGTAATGTCGTTTTTGCCCCTAGGGTCAATTTTGGCCCAAACAGTTTGTCCCCTACTCTCTAAGTCTGGTAATCCTTAGGCTTGGAGAGTACCTTTGTATATACCGAATGAATCAAAAAAGTATTCCTTGCTTTCGTTTATAGCCTGTAAGGGAGTGTCCTATGCAGACCGAACCAGATTGCTTTTAGAAAGAATCTCACTCGGCATGTCGTATGGATCCAGTGGGTGGCTCCGGACGTCTGAACCAGGTGGGAATGAGTTAGCTTGAATGTCACATAGTGCGAATGAACATTATTAAGCGTGTTTACACAGATAGTGAGAGTCCATATATAGCCATTGACATGTCGTGTAAATTGGGAATACTTTTTGTCCTGAAATGGCCCATAGGAAGTCCTTGGACGAACTCATTCGACACTGTTGTATGGGAACAGTGAATATCATTACTCCGATTTGACTCGACATGAGTCATCTAGGGGTGTCCCCTGTTGACCGAACCGGGAGGTGGTCCAAGAGTGTTTTCACTCGACATGGTCGTATGGGATGAGTGACTTCCATAACTCAGATCTGACTCGACATGAGTCATATGGGGGAGGTCCCCTGTCGACTGAACCGTGAGGTGGTTCAGGAGTGATTTCACTCGACACTGTCGTATGGGACGAATGAATACCATAACTCAGATCTGACTCGATATGAGTCATCTGGGGGATGTCCCCTGTCGACTGAACCGTGAGGTGGTTCAGAAGTGATTTCACTCGACACTGTCATATGGGACGAGTGAATACCATAACTCAAATCTGACTCGACATGAGCCATCTAGGGGATCCCTTGTCGACTGAACCTTGAGGTGGTTCAGGAGTGATTTCACTCGACACTGTCGTATGGGACGAGTGAATACCATAACTCAAATCTGACTCGACATGAGTCATCTGGGGGATGTCCCATGTCGACTGAACCTTGAGGTGGTTCAGGGATGATTTCACTCGAAACTGTCGTATGGGACGAGTGAATACCATAACTCAAATCTGACTCGACATGAGCCATCTGGGGGATGTCCCATGTCGACTGAACCTTGAGGAGGTTCAGGAATGATTTCAATCGACACTGTCGTATGGGACGAGTGAATACCATAACTCAAATCTGACTCGACATGAGCCATCTGGGGGATGTCCCATGTCGACTGAACCTTGAGGTGGTTCATGAGTGATTTCACTCGACACTGTCGTATGGGACGAGTGAATACTATAACTCAAATCTGACTCGACATGAGTCATCTGGGGGATGTCCCCTGTCGACTGAACCTTGAGGTGGTTCATGGATGATTTCAATCGAAACTGTCGTATGGGACGAGTGAATACCATAACTCAAATCTGACTCGACATGAGTCATCTGGGGGATGTCCCATGTCGACTGAATCTTGAGGTGGTTCAGGGATGATTTCACTCGAAATTGTCGTATGGGACGAGTAAATACCATAAATCAAATCTGACTCGACATGAGCCATCTGGGGGATGTCCCCTGTCGACTGAACCTTGAGGTGGTTCAGGAGTGATTTCACTCGACACTGTCGTATGGGACGAGTGAATTCCATAACTCAGATTTGACTCGACATGAGTCATCTGGGGGATGTCCCATGTTCGACGTTCTTAACACTTTAATATTTTGACCTAGTTTAACTTTGTTATTAATTACAAACCCTAGCGCGGATTACGAGGAGTTTTTGGCGGGAATTTTGGCGCCAAATCGAGTAGGCGTGTATAAAAGGGTTGTGGGCGTTTCATTTTTTCTCATTTGGGAAGTCGAGTAAGGAGAGCTCTCAAGTGTTTCTCAAGGTATTCTTCATTAACTTCCTCTTGTTCTTCAATTCCTTTAAGCATTCATAGCAATAATTCAAGTTGTTCTTAGGTAAATTTGGCTGTTTGATCTTTGGGTTAGTGTGTTTAGTTTAAGAATCGTGTTTGTGGGTTTTGATCTCCAAGGGGTAGATTACTAGAGAGTTTAATTGTTTATATGCTTGTTGTTTGGAGAATATCGAGTGGAGAGTCTTTAGGCAACTTGGGCGCCAAGATAGATAGTTATGTCGAATCATCAAGTGAAACTGAGGAGGATGTAACGTACAAAGACTGGTCGTACGAGAAATTGATTGAGAGTGGTGTAGTTACCCTGGCCATGTCTCCTCGGGAGATTCCTACCAAGGCTATACCCCTAAGATCTATTCCTGCAATTGAGGAGCCATGTGACTTTCCTTGCACTAGTGAGCCTACCAACTTACTGTCCAGGAATCCTGCTAGTCGTATGACCGGGAAAATGCTGAGGGAACTCAGTTGTATGTATAGATTTCCTGACTCTCTAGAACTTCGGGTACCTTCGTCGACTGAGAGAATTGATTACAAGGTCCCGGGGTTGATGGGTTTTTATGTTCGTCCGTTTAAAGTGGGATTGAGATTCCATATCCCCAGACTGGTCTGGGAAGTGTTAAACCACTTTGAAATTGCTTCGTTGAGGGACTTCAATTTCAGACCCTTCTAGCATCGACTCATTCGTTGAGGGACTTCTACTCCATGGGGATGAAGTGAGATTGGCACAAATTGGGCCGGCGGAGGCTATGAAAAAAGCCATCGCTCTAAACTACCAAGTGAGTACCATCATTCCTTTTTTTTTTTTTAAATATTTGTCGAATGGTGTTCTGATTTGAATGTCACAGGCCCTGGAATGTAGCTTGTTCTTGCGGAAGAATGCTGAATCCAACCAAAAGGGTCAAGGAGCTAGAGAATACTTTATCAGTAGTAAAGAATGAGTCGTCTGTATTGAAGTCTGGACTGGTTGCTTCGCAGAGAAGGAAAAAGTTCTCGAGAAGGAGCTGAAGGAAGTGAAGGCTACCTTGAAGCTGGAAAAGGAAACTGCCGAATTAACCATTGAAGGTTACAAGGCGGGTTTCGACAATTTGAAGAAGGAGAACGAGTCGCTATGGGACCAAATGGAGGATATCGCCATTGACTCTATGATGAAAAATATATACGACTTGATGAAAGAATTTATTGCCGGAAAGCACGTTGAATGGAAGTCTGAGAAATGGATTAGTGAATATGAAAGGCGCGCCGCTGGTATCTCTTCGTCGACAGAAGAAGAATATGTAGAAATAGGAATAGAGGTAGAGATGAGAAAGGAGGAGGCTGAGACAGATCCAACCAATGTAGAAGCGATGGTGGAAGTCGAGAAGGACACAGAAGAAGAAGACGACAATGTAGCACAAACCGTTGTCCATTCCGAACCGGTGAATGTGGAGGGTGAAGGAGACGTTCCTGCTAGCCTACCAACAACGACCGATGCAGACGGAGCTAATGTTTGAATTGTTCAGGAATTAACTTGAACTTTTTTGTTAAACTTGTATTTAGAATTGCTAGGATGGAACAAAGTTGTATTTTGAATCATTAGTGTTATGTATATTGAAATGACGAATGGTTTGTTTACTTTGAATGTGAAGAATGGAGCGAGAGTCCATTGGACAGTTTTATTGCAATTTGTCGAACAACTTCTACAAATGTCTTTCTCTACTAATAGAATGATAACTCTAAAAAGTAGATTGGTAAATAACTAATCGTCAAAGCATAAAAATTACCGGATAAATTTTTTAAGGTGCACCGCGTTCCAGCTGTTGCGGATAAGTTTCCCCTCCTTAGTTTCCAACTTGTAGGCTCCTTTCCCAACAACTCCAGCTATTTGATAAGGGCCTTCCCAATTAGGGCCCAACTTCCCATCTCCACCTTCTTTCGTGTTCTGGAATACTCTCCGTAAGACCCAATCACCGGTGCAGAAAGTCCTGGTCCTGACGTTTTTGTCGAAATACATGGTCGTCCTTTGTTGATATGTCGCCAGTCGGATGAAAGCCGTATTTCTTTTCTCATCAATCATGTCGAGATTGAAGTTTATCAGTTGTCGGTTGCTTTCTTCGTCGAGCCACTGGCACCGTGGAGAAGGGATGACTTCTTCGGATGGAATTACTGCTTCCGTCCCAAATGCCAATGAGAATGGAGTTTCGCCAGTTGAAGATCTCACGGTTGTCCGGTACGACCACATGACTCCAGGTAATTCTTCCGCCCAGGCGCCCTTCGCTTTCTCCAACCTATTCTTCATAGTGTTCAAGATCGTCTTATTGGACGACTCTGCTTGTCCGTTCGCTTGTGGAAAACGTGGCGTCGAGAAGTTTAGTCTGATACCCCAGTTCCTGCAGAAATTTTGAAAGTGATGGCTGATGAATTGTGATCCATTGTCGGTCACAATTTCTCTTGGAATGTCGTACCGACATATGATATTCTTCCATACGAACGTTTGAGCCTCCTTGTCGCGTATTCTGGCAAATGCTTCGGCTTCTATCCACTTCGTATAATAATCTGTCATTACGAGCATGTAGACTCGTTGGCCTGATGCGACTGGGAGTTTTCCAACAATGTCCATGCCCCATTTCATGAACGGCCATGGAGACAAGATTGGGTTCAGCTTTTCTGGTGGTAGATGAGGAACCGATGCGAATCTCTGGCACCTATCGCATTTCTTTGAGAATTCTGCAGAGTCAGTCAAGTGCCGGCCAGAGTGGGCTCGGTGGGCCAGAGCAAACTTCTGCCACCTGAGTGGTTCCCACATTCCCCTTCGTGCAGTTCAGACAACACATGCTGGGCTTCGTCGTGCGTCAAGCATTTCAAGTATGGTCCCGAGAATGATCTCCTTAACAGCTGGCCTTCGAATACCACAAACCTTGCAGACTGTCTCTGTATCTTCCTTGCCAGCACTTTATTTTCTGGAAGCAGGCCTTTCTGCAAATATTCAATGATCGATGTCATCCAATTGTCGACTGAACTGATGGCGGCCACAGCTGTCTCTTCCTTCCAAATTGCCGGCCAGTTCAGATACACTATAGGTATTGTTTGTGGTTTGTCACCTTCCAGAGTCGAACCGAGGGTCGCCAATGCATCTGCCCGGGAATTTTCGCTTTTTGGGATCTGTTTTATGGAGAATTTGTCGAACGCTGTCCGTATATCATTTACCTTCTGTAAGTAAGAAGCCATTGCATCCCCATAGCATGATATGATCCCTCGATCTGGTTGACAATCAGCTGAGAGTCCGACGTTACTTCTATCTTCTTTGCTCCCAGTTCCTTGGCCAATAATAATCCTGCTATCAATGCTTCGTACTCGGCCTCGTTGTTGGTTACTCGAAAACCGCATTTGACTGCCTGCTGCAGAACGTCGCCTGAGGGGGTAGTGATTACCATACCGAGTCTGCATCCCTTTCTGTTACTTGAACCGTCAACCATCAATTTCCAAGTACTTGTTGGCTGGATGGAATTGATTTCAACGTCGGCTGCTGCCACCATTCCGGGAGCAAAGTCGGCCACAAAATATGCCAAGGCTTGCGATTTGATAGCCGTCCTGGGTTGAAAATCAATGTCGTGCTCCCCTAACTCAATTGCCCACTTCATCAATCTCTCAGATAACTCAGGTTTATGAAGAATGCTCCTCAGAGGATACGTCGTGTACACTGTGATCGCATGACCTTTGAAATAGGGTCTAAGTTTCCTTGCGGCCGTGACAAGTGCGAAGACCAATTTTTGCATTAGCGGGTAGCGCGTCTCTGCCTCCAACAGTGCTTTGCTTACATAGTAGACTGGCTGTTGACTCCCTGATTCTTCTCTTACTAAAACTCCACTGACCGCGTGCTCCGAGACTCCCAAATAAAGGTAGAGCCTCTCACAGTCGAGTGGTTTTGATAACAGGGGCGGTGAAGTTAAATATTGTTTGAGTTGCTTCAGAGCTTCCTCACAAGCAGGAGTCCATTCAAATTTACTTGCTTTTTTTAAAACTGAGAATAATAAAAAACTCTTATCGGTGGATTTAGAGATGAACTGTTTAATGCCGCTATCCTCCCAGTCAGTCGCATGACATCCTTCGGGCTGAGAGGGGAATGGATGTCGAGGATTGATCTAATCTGGTCTGGATTTGCTTCAATGCCTCGTCGAGTGACTATGTATCCCAAGAATTTTCCTGAAGTGACACCAAACGCACACTTAGTAGGATTTAATTTCATTCCGTACCTGTCCATGATGTCGAAGGCTTCTTCCAGATGGTTGAGATGTTGTTCTGATTCAACGGATTTTACCAACATGTCGTCAATATAAACTTCCATTGTTTTCCCTATTTGTTGGTCGAACATCTTATTCACCATTCGCTGGTATGTTGCTCATGTGTTCTTTAAGCCAAACGGCATGACTTTGTAACAGAATATTCCTCGACTTGTAACAAAAGCTGTTTTCTCTTGATCTTGAGGATGCATGAGGATCTGATTGTAGCCTGAATACGCGTCCATGAAGCTTAATAACTCGTGTCCTGCGGTCGCATCCACCATCGAATCAATATGTGGTAAAGGAAACGAGTCCTTTGGACAGGCTTTGTTCAAATCCGTGAAGTCGATGCACACTCTCCACTTCTCATTCTTCTTTTTCACTACTACAACATTGGCAAGCCACTCGGGAAACTGTACTTCTCTAACTGCTCCGTTCTGTAGTAACTTTTGCACCTCTTCATCAATGATCCGATTTCTTTCTGGGGCGAACTTCCTTCTTTTTTGTCTGACAGGGGTGTGGTCTGGATCCACATGCAGTTCGTGAGTGATGAGCTCCGGATCAATTCCTATCATATCTTTATGTGACCATGCGAATGTGTCGTGTCGCCTTTTCAAGAATTCTACCAGGTCGGCTCGCCGTTTTGGACCCAGACCCGCTCCAACCAAAGCCTTGTGATCCGTGAACTGAGGATGAATCTGGACCTTGTCGAGCTTCTCAATATTCGGTAGAGTAGGCTCTGACGCACTAGCCCAGACTGTAATTGCTATGCCGGATCTGCTTTAGCCTTCAAGGTCGTTTGGTAGCAACTTCTTGACGCCAATTGATCTCCATTTATCTCCTGAATCCCCCATTTAGTTGGGAATTTGATTACCTGATGATAGGTAGACGAAACCGCCCTCATGTCGTGAATCCAAGGTCTGCCCATAATCAGGTTATAGGACGAAGGGCTGTCCAATACCAGGAAAGTAGTCATTTTATTAACACTTGCAACATAAACTGGGAGTCGTATTTCCCCCATAGTGAACTTTTGTTCTCCGCTAAAACCGATTAATATTGTCGTTCGCCTATTGATGTTATCCAACGCCGTTCCCATGTCAGTTAGAGCACTGGCAAAGATTATATTAGCTGAGGAGCCTGTGTCAACCAACACACGTTTGATCATGAAGTTCGCCACTTGTAGAGAAATGACCAGAGCGTCATGGTGATGATTTAGATCATGTGAGTCCCCATCATCCGGAAACCCAATTACCAAACCTGTGGTAATTCCCTGTACAGACATTAGGGTGTGTGAAGCATTGGTGGCCAATACCATTGAATGCCTTTTTGCTGCAGAATAAGTAGCTCCACTAACTTCTGATCCCCCGAAATAACATTGACAGTGTTATCAATCGGGGGTGGTGGTGTTGGAATTTCTCCCTGTCTGTCTCTTTCATCCCTTCGGGTCATTGTTGCCTTCCCCTTATCCGTAAGCAAATCTTTCAAAAATCCTTTGTTCAGTAGTTCCAAAACTTCTAATCTCAAGGCAACACATTCCACCGTCGTATGACCGTAGTCCCTGTGGAACTCACACCATTTCCTAATGTCTTTTTTGGATGAACTATCCCTAGTCCTTGGAGGCCACTTTACTTCATTCCCTAATTTCTTCAACACCTAAACCAATTCTCCTGGAGAAATCGTGAAGTTGTAGTCTGGAAGCCGAGGCTTGCTTGTCGATAGTTCCTCCCTGTTTTTATTTGGCCGTGGTCGTCTGTCCACATTTTTGTAGAAGGGTCGACGTTCGCCCCTACTTTGGTTCCTTCCTTCGGTTCGAGGGGGGAAGTCTGTTTCGTGTCGCCTGGAAGCAACTGGCCTTCGGTTCACTTGTGCATTTGTTTCATCCACTCTTATCTTATTTCTTTTATCCTCTTCCCACCTTATCTCTACTTGGGCTCGTGCCATGACCTGATCCATTGTGTAGCACCTGAACTTCGTCAATTTCTTGTAGAGCCCGCTATCATAAAGAAGTCCATTCCTGAAGGCTTCGATTGCTGTAGGCTGATGGAGGTCCGGGATGGTTATTCTCTCACGGTTGAACCGGGCCACGTAGCTCCGTAATGTTTCCCCTCTTCTCTGCTGTACGGAGTTAAGGTCGTCTGTTATTTTTTCCAACTTGCACGAACTTGCAAAGTGTTGCACGAACTTGTCCGCCAGTTCTTGGTAGGATTTGATTGACCTGTATGGAAGATTAATGAACCATGTCAAGGCAGGTCCCGCCAGAGTTTCCCCGAAGCACCTGCACATTCCGGCCTCCCACTGGCTCGGAGACAAACCGTTCGACATCATTTTGAATTTATAATGCATGACGTGGTCGTCTGGATCTGTGGTCCCATCATATAACTTCATTTCAGGTGGGTTGAATTTCAGTGGCAACTCAACTGCTACAATTGATTCTTAGAAAGAGGTATCTGAAATTGCTCCGGCCCTGCTTTTTCTGATCGGGAGTTTCACCCCTGGTAGTCGTGACATAATTGCTTCTTTGAATTCTACCATTTCTCTCCTGATGGAATTGGCCATTTGATGGGTTTGATCAACAAGAGGATCTGAATGTAGTGTAGCTGGAGGGTGATTGTTGTTTGGTTCGTCTGACATGGGTGGAGCAGTTGGATTACTTCGGTTACCTTCATCACCGGTTTGGCCTTGAGGATTATGCAGAGGGTCGGATGATAGGTGATCTAACTTTTGTTGTAAACTCTCGTTGGTATTTCGCATCGTGAGATTTTCTTCTTCCAGGTTTGTGAGTCGTTCTTGGAGCATGGCAATTTGTGCCGCTAGTTGATCTGGGATCTGTTCGCTGCTAGAGGCCATTCTTGATTACTTTGTTGAATTTTCTACTTCCGATCGATTCGCTCGTTAGCCCCACGGTGGGCGCCAAATTGTAAACACTGATTTCGGCCAAGGTCCACAATCGAGATTATCAATTTGTAGGGCGTGAGCAAATCCTACAAAACAAATAGAACGAATAAGGAGCTTACTGCCCACCGGTGTGGTGGAGACCGTAGACACTCCGACGCTCAAGTTAGCCTAAGCACCGATCAGTATAAAGTAAACAGGTCAAGGCTTTTTATGTACCTCAACCTTCGGTTGTATGCCGTGAGGGCGGTGTGAATCAGTCTTGTCTTGATAATAGGGGTAGTTTTCTTGAAGAAGAAGATCTCTTTTTGTTGTCTTTCCTTCTCCTTTTATAGGTCTTGGTATCCAGTCCCTCATCTGCCCGTTGGAGTCGTTATTAATGAGGCTTTGATTCAGATGTTTCATGTTCGATAACTGACGATCTTGTCTTCTCCTCGAAACCGTCGACTTCATGGTGGTATTCATGAGTCCGGATTCTCTCTTGACTTTTGTAACTGGTGTCCGTTGATCTTCTTTATGTTCAACAGGCCTGGACCTTTGTGTGACATCTTCGTATGTGGGCCCAGTCTGCAGATGGGCTTCTAGTCTCGTGGTGTAATGTCGTTTTTGCCCCTATGGTCAATTTTGGCCCAAACAAGTTATACTCCCTCCGTCTCTTTTTGATAGGCGGCCTTTATATTTTTGGAAATTCTAAATTATAGTATAATTTACTTGTTTATAGAGATTCAAATGAAGCAATTTACTTATATATCCTTATTTAATAAACAATTCTATAGAATTTAAGTGGGATTATGTTGTGTTAATGAGAGGTATATTAGGAAAATATTAATTTTTTTACCATATTAATCATAAAGATTGAGTGTGTATACACGATACTATAGATCAGTCTAAATTAATGAATCCACCATAAACCAAACCTGATAAATGATTCATAATAAAGAACATAGAAACGTGCACCTTCAAAAATATTTTTCCAAAATCCTCTATAATATACATTGATAATTTTTTTTATTTTGATGAACCATTACAAAGTCAAAATTAGTCCCAACAAATCTATGAGTATGCATAAGCTACATTTTTTTGAAACTAACATAAGCTACACCTTGCATTTATTAAAAGAAAAAAAATAGTTAAATAAACAATATATTTCAAATTTCAATTCACATTCCAATACAAAAATAAAATAAATACACATTCCAATAATTTTCAAATTTTTTCTTTATTTATGGTAATTTATAAGTCGATAAATGTCCATTAAAATATACAGTTCATTATATTACACACTTCTGACAAAATAACAGTGACTTATGTGGGTCCCATAATTGGGCCAATCAAAACTTATGCTTTACAGACACCGAGCACAGTGTCAAAACAGTAAATATGAATAAACATGAGGGTAGAAAAGTAATCGCAGTGGTCCAGTCTCCAATCCAGCGAACCGAAAAAGGTTTAAATGGGGAAAACAGAGAAACGGTGAGGAGGATGGACAGCGACACGCCACAAACATCAATGCTGCCCAATAAAGCAAAATAGGGATTATTATTTTTGGGTTCCTAAACTTTTACATTTTCTTAATTGGATCAGTAAGTCTTATATTTTTGTCAAATACATCCCCTCTTTCGGTGTCTCTAATTCATATAATAAAAATACCATTGAATTTTTGCAATCATAAAATAAAATATTTAAGACGAACTTGGTCATAATTTTCCACATAAATACATTAAGTATTTGAAAAAAATTAGTTAAGTGTTTGATAAATATATTTTTAAAAGTGTTGCATTGAATGTACGTTACATGATGATTTTTAAATAGTTTATTTAGTTTGCCGTCTAATTCAAATATTGGAGATATAAGTGGATAAAAATATGAAAATATATAATAACCGGAGTAGTTAATGAAAATATTACATATTAATAGCGTAGGATTAAAAATTAATTTGAAGATACATATCCGTTTGTATGATTTATGTTAAGATATTGTTAAAAAAAATACAATAAATGAAAATCTACAAGTAAAAATGATTTATGAAAGCAGCTTCCTTCCTTATAATGATCTCATTTGAAAGGGGGTGATCTTAAATATATTTTACTAAGTAACTAATTTGATTAGTTGAATTTTAGCTTATGAATATTACTTTTAGCCGCCCTAATTTCAAACTATAGCTTAATTAAATGCTAGATCTGGATGATATTTTAACGAGTCCAACATGGGCCAAAAATCTAGTTGACGCAGATCACATAAACATGTATGATTTAATGTTTAAATGATTATAGAAATATAATAAATAAAAATAACCCCTATTTGACTTATCATGATTTGCTTGAAATAGGGTAGTTTTAAAAATATTTTCAAAACAATTTAAGTGGAACATTAGTCTATCAAACTCGCTTTTAATAAGAATATGAATCGAGTTAACTGCATTCAAATTTTTTATAATTTTCTATCATAATTACTAATCACAATTTATAAAAACCTCATCACGTAAACAAACTCTACACCGAATGCAGATCCTTTGACTAAATATCGTATTTTGCAGCTAGTACGACATGATTTTGAAACCTATTTGATACAGATAAAAAACAAAACTCTTTATTTGAGAAAGCATAAAAAATCAAGGACCCAATTGTTATTAGCTTAAACAAAATTAAGGAAGGAAATTAAACGGCCACTTGAAAAAAAACAAAAAAAAGGGCCAATTCAAAGTTGCATATCACATAATAACACAAACTATGAAGTAGTTTATTGTTGCCGCTAAATGTGGCGGGTAATTTGTCTCAACAGAGTAACTCTTCAACTAAATTAAGCTTCTTAATAAACCCCACAAACCCTCCAACTAAATCCCCAACAAACCTTCTAAATAAAACTTTTTCTGAGCTGTTTCACACTTTCTGATTGGATTTTCTTTGACCCATTTGTGGTTTTTTTTTTTTTTTTTTCCCCTGTGATATATGAATAATTTTGCTGTGTTTTGCATAAATGGTATTATTTTTGGTGGGGTTTCAATATAGAAAAGGCTTTAATTGTATCGTGTTTTGCTGAGTGGAATCTCAAAACTTAAAAAGGAATTTTGTAAATTCATAGTCTCTGAGTTTCCATTTTTTGAAATTGTCCTTATCTGTAGGAGAGATTCTTTCTCTCCTGAAGGGAATAGGGTTCTTTAATTTTATTCATAATGTATATGTATAAGTGTAAAAGATTAAATTTTTAAGTGTTTGGTTTTGGTTTGTTGTCTCTTCTGTGTGTCTACCAAATTGCAGTTGGTAATTGAGCAATGAACTGCTTTTCTTGTTTAACTCGCCAAACAAAGGATACTAAAGTTGATATTGATGATGCCCCTCGATCCACCTCTCGTTATTCTTCTGAATCCACTGGTACTTATTTCTTTTTATTCATGTTTTGTGCTCAATTCTTTGAGTAATTTGTTACATTTTGCTTTTTGGGGAAATTTACTATTGGGATTAGAAAGGTCTACTTCTATGAGTGAAAATTTTGATGGGTTTAGTGTTAATTATAATGTTGTAGTGAACAATGTTGCTCATGTTGGTGAGTGCCACTAGTGGGCTAGGGCTATGTCCCCTGCCAAATTACTTTTGTAGAGTTGATTTATGAATGTTTTGTTTTGGGTGCAGAGAATGGGAACTCGAATGGTAAGGGAAATGGTCGGAAAGAAAAAGGTGGAGCGCGAAGTTTCACATTCCGTGAACTAGCAGTCGCTACAAGGAATTTTAGAGAAGTGGATTTGATTGGTGAAGGAGGTTTTGGAAAGGTTTACAAGGGTCGTTTGGAATCGGGCCAGGTAAGTTGCATATGTTTTATAACATGTTGTGCATATTTTGAATATTTTTTTCCGAATTACGTGAGATTTTTGGTAATCTGATAGTATGTGCTGAGGTAGAATAGACTGTTATTTTCTTGTCTGTCCAGCAAATTTTATAATGTGGGTTAAGTTGATTCATTTGGTTGTTATGACCAGGTTATTGCGGTAAAACAACTTAATCATGAGGGTCTTCAGGGCCATCAAGAGTTTATTGTGGAGGTTCTGATGTTGAGTCTCTTGCACCATGATAACCTCGTTACCTTAATTGGTTACTGCACTTCTGGAGATCAAAGACTCTTGGTATATGAATATATGCCTATGGGTAGTTTGGAAGATCATCTTTATGGTAAATTTATTTAGCATTGAATTCTACTCCTCGCTGTTTCCAGTCGTTTGGGTGACCATTAGGTTCAATTACGGAGGCACAAAATGGAAATTTATATTGCATGAGTATGACACATCACTATGTATTTGATATAATTGCATTCTTTGGTCGATGTTACGCACTAAGACTGCAATAGTTGTTTCAGATTTGCTGTTACGATTACGTGCTTTTCTGTAGGCATTTTATTTCATTTCAATCTATCTACTTCACTTTCTACTTGCTCACTGATGAGGCTTAAGCTGTGCACCACTTGCACAATTTCATATGTCTTGGATTTCTACTGATTCATGCATTTTGAATATTTACTAGAGATAATTTTGTGTACTTGGCATTCTTCTAATAACTTCAATTTACTACCTGTATTCAGATCTTGAACCTGATCAGGAGTCTCTTAGTTGGAACACTCGCATGAAAATTGCTGTTGGTGCTGCCCGGGGCCTTGAGTATCTGCATTGTAAGGCCAATCCTCCTGTTATTTACCGGGATTTGAAGTCTGCAAATATTTTGCTGGATAATGACTTCAATCCAAAACTCTCAGATTTCGGGCTTGCCAAATTGGGTCCTGTTGGTGATAATACACATGTTTCTACTAGAGTAATGGGAACATATGGTTACTGTGCCCCAGAGTATGCAATGAGTGGCAAACTGACTCTTAAATCTGATATTTATAGCTTTGGTGTCGTGCTTTTGGAGTTAATCACAGGGAGGAAGGTGATGGATCTCAGTAGGAGGCATGGAGAGCAGAACCTAGTGGCTTGGGTTAGTTAACTCTGTGCTTTCCCTATCCATCATTACACTCACCCCCTTGCTCTCTTGGTTTTGCTAGTTTACGAGTATGTTTTCATTTCTAGCTTATCCAAGATATTCGTGCATTGAAATCTAAATGCCGTTACATTTTTTCTTTGGTGTGCATATGTGAGTTTTGGATGAGTAATTTGGTCGAGTGTATTGCCTATGTAGCGCTATCATTATTCAAGATCCTGTACAACGGTATCTTAATGAGAACCGTTAGTATCTGACAACAGTGAAGTGATTCTGCTTGTTGCTTTATACGAGTCTCTTCTTTAATTGCAGTGTCGTCCATTTTTAAAAGACCAGAAGAAGTTTGTGCATTTGGTTGATCCTCTACTGCAAGGACGCTACCCTCGTCGTTGTTTGAACTATGCATTAGCTGTTACCGCAATGTGTCTTAGCGAGGAAGCAAATTTCCGCCCTCTAATCAGTGACATTGTTGTCGCACTTGATTACTTGGTCTCTCAGAGTCATACTCATCCAGTATCCCGTAACGCTGGTGTCCGTGGCAACCCCTCATCAGCATCCGATGTTTCTCAAGGATCTCATTCTAGAAGTAGCTCATCTATTTAAAAGGCTGCTGGGCACAAGTTGCTGAAACTCTCTGATAACTGTGAGTAATTAATCCTCCTTACTTTTGGTACCATATCTAATGATTTAATGCTTTTTAAATAAGAGGCTTGCCGTAATTAAGGTCTCTTTCAGTAGCATATCTAAGTTTTTAACATAATATTGATTCGTTGTCAATAGATTTTTCTACGGATCAAGATTCTTTCCTGATCATAGCTTTTACTAAGCAAATACGGACGTACATGCGATTCCTAGCTAGTTAATGAAAAGAAAAATAATACAACATTTAATCTTAACCATATATGACTTACAGGATACTCTGTCTCTGTGTGCAGACCAGGCCACCGGTTCGGTTCCGGTTCCACAAGAATGTGTAAACCGGAATCAGAACTGGACCGGATAATTCCAGTTCAAATTTTTTTTTTTTTTTAAAAAAAAGAATTTTAAAATGAAAATTAAATTTTAAAGAAATTTATAATTGGATATTATTATCGAATAAATATAATAATTTTTTTTATTTATTTGAATTTTATAAAATTAAATTAAAAATAAGATAAAAACTTAAATTTATTTGAATTTTAATAGTGGAACCGAACGGTTCCAACGATTCAACTAGGGTTAGAACTCTAACCGAACCGTACGTCCGTATTTGAACCGGTTTCTGAACCGGAACTGTGGCCGGGTCTATCTCTCTGTGTGTGTATCTATATTATAAAACACACTGGTGTGAGAGGAAAAATAATGTAACAGATGGTTATGATGAAGAGAGGTAATGAATCCAAAGACTATCTTTATGTGGCTTAATTGGCGGCTCAAATTATTTCATTATAATCTCATAGCTGATAAATAATCATTTTATTATAAAATTTCTATAAAAATGGAAAATGAAAACTACCAAATAAATTAAAGAATAAAATCATTCATTAATGGAAAATGAAAACTACTAAATAAATTAAAAAATAAAATCATTTCATTATAAACAAATTACATAACAGAATCTTAATCTCTCTGTAAATTATGTAACACTGTGCCGTAGGCACGAGCCCAAATGTTGTATTTTTATAACCGGTGATCTTCTCAATTTCAGATTGCAGGTTGATATAAACCATGGAAGAAACCTGTAAAATACATACATGTGTATAATAATGGAGATATTTATTTGTGTATACATGTGTGTGTGTGTATATATATATATATAATATATATATATATATATATATATGTTGGGAATATGAGTAGCCGCATTTTTTTTCCTTGTGAAATTATGACAAGGAGTCATCTAAAGTACTTGTGTTTTTGCCCAAACTTTGTGGTTAAAAATATTAACGATTTGGATTTTGTGTTGAATTGAGTTTTACTGTTAAGTTTTTTTTTTTAAATAAATTATGATTAAGAGTTAGATAAAATATTATATGTAATTAAATCTTAATAATTCATTATTATAAATGCACGTGTGTTGTAGTAGATTTAAAAAAAAAAAAAAATCAGTACTTGATTCAGTTTCGTACAACAAACTGTGCTTGCCTTTTTTTTTTATTTGGAATGATATCAAATTCTTTGTTTGATTTTTTATGATTTTTTTTTTCCAAAAAACAAATAAAAAGCTAGCAAGAATTTTATTACATTAAAATACAACAAGAACAAAATTGGAAACATAACAAGTGTAAAACATTTTTTTTTAATAAAGAGTGTTATGGCAATGGGCAGTATTGGACCAACCGAAAAATAATTATTATTTATTAATCCAAAACGTTTTGGATTTGTCCGACCAAAATAAACAAGTACAAAATCTGTGGCCTTATCCCAATTTAATCCACATAATTTTTTTATTTCTGTTTTTTCAAAACCTGCACAAACCATTCCATTGATTTTATCTTCATAAATTGTCCACAATAATGAAGGGATAACAACTTCCTATTTAAATAAATTTATTTTTTCCGATCTCGATGGCAAGCTTGAAAATCAATTGCGACTTAAAAATTATTAATAGTAAAATTAATTTGTGTTATCCCCACTGAGTTGCCTCAATGGTAAAGGCTTTGGGCTTAAGTGATTTGCTCTCTCAGGTTCAAGGTTCGAATCCCACTATACGCATTTTCTTGGGGCCATGCCCCCTGGTGTGAAAAGCCAGCGACTTATCATGATTTGTGTTAGGAAACTTCTGAGGGCACGGGACACAGGTCCCGGGGATTAGTCGAGGTGCGCGTAAGCTGGCCCGAACACCCCGGTTATCCAAAAAAAATAATATTAATTTGTGTTGTTTAAATTTATAAATTGATAAGTGTACACCGATATGACATATCCAAATATACATTTCAAATATTAACATTAACAAAAATAAAATTAAAATTAAACTTTTGATGCCTATGATATATTTTTGAGTGTGTCATTTAAATCTACATATGACATTCTTATTAACAAAAAATCACGATGTGATGACATTGCTTATGATACAATGTTATTGTTCCCTAATTAAATAATTAGACAAAGTTTTTACTCATAAAAAAATAAATAAAATGAATCTAGATATTCGAGGATACGATGTTAAATTAAATCTTAATGTAACCTTATTTTTTTTTTAAATCGTTGGAAATCTCACCGCCAAACCACTCATTCCGAGCTTAAGCGGAGCAGGTAAAACCTCCGATTGTCCTTGACTCTTACAAGAAACGTACTCTCTGGATTCGAACTCATGACCTCAAAGTGGAATCCTGAACCCTACACCACCAAATAACGCATCTCCTGCCGACCAAATTTAAGTCTCACACTAACATCTTAAAAGGATTGTGTTGAAACTTTAATATTGATTTAATCTACTCTAATCTTTGCCTTTTGTCTTACCTTTATATCTTTTACTATCATTCTCGTTTTGTCTTTTGATCCCCTATGATTACAATAATTTTAAGGATACAACTCACTTTCAAATTGTATGTATTATTCGATATTATTATATTTATATAATAAATTATTATCTTATTAAATTCGTTTCTCGACTTTACTTGACATTTTACCGAACCACTTAAATAATTACATTATATATATTTGAACCATCTTAATAATTATGCGGCATAAATTAATTAATTTGTATTTTTGTTCAATCCTAGACCAAGTTTAATTAATGGCAGTATTTGCTAATTACCAATGGTGGGTTCTTTGTAATCATGTTTAATAAAGAGCTTTGTGGCCGGCTGGCCATCCATGCATCTTATTGGCCTAAGAATAAATTTCTTACTGGCATCAACATTAGATATATATTTTAATTGTTTTTTTTATTATTATTATTATTATATTAAGTTAATTAATTATTAATATCGTGGTCTTCATTAATTTGTTGAAATTAGATCATGCTTTGTTATTAGGCAAAGACCCAAAACTAGTACAAATCAACTTGTTATATAAAATTTTTATGGGTGTCAGTAAAATTTAAAAGGCCACACGAATGTTGGTCTATAATTAATTTAATAAATGTATATACGTTTTCAAAAGTCACAGTCTCTTCTTCTTCTTTTGTGGCTGAAAATTGAGTGGATGGTCATGGATTTGCTACTTCAATATATTATTAACACACAGTTCGCAAATAGATGCCGTTTAGAAAAATTCATTGGAAATTCCGCCGTCAGATCACTTTCCGGGTTTAAATAGAGTAAGTAAAATTCTCCGCTGTCGTAGACTCTTATAAAAAACGCACTCTCTGAATTCGAACACATGACCTCAAGGTCAGGTCTCGAACCCTAAACCACCAAGTCATGTCCATTGTTATTAATATTTTCAATATATTATAAAAATCAAATTTCTTAAACTTTGAACTGATGTCTTATCGTATTTTTTTTATATTCAAACTTAAAAAACACTTAAAATATGATTGAATTTTTCAAAACCCGATCTATTTACTAATCTTAAATGATACAGGCTTGTGAGCACTATGTTTCTGTCCCACTCAGAGAAATTTCCATTAATTTTTCCCTACGCTTCACTATCAATTTTAATGGCGATCCCCACTTATGAATAAGATATAGATAAGATGATCGATGGTGTCTTAACAAGTGCTTTTTCTTTTAATTTTTTTTAAAATTAAATAAAAAACGTGGATATGATTTTTAGGTTCTAAGAATATTAAATTAAAAGATCGACATTCAAAATTATGTGGATCTCAAGAGACCAAAACTCGGAAAAAAAATCGAAGATTGAAACAAAAATTAATAAAGAGAAAGTTAACACATAACATCCAAAGAATAGGCAATAATATGGGACGAGATTTGTCAATCATAGTCCCATATTTTTTTTTTTTTTTTTTATATTCGGAATGAAAAATTATTTATGTCTTATTTCGTTATTTTTTTAGGATAAAAAAATGTATTTTCTTATATTGTATCTCGTTAAATCTCATATGGTCCCGTTAAAATTTCACCATAATAAAAAATTTTGGATACTTTTTTTTTATTTCATCTCGTTGAAATCCCACTTAGGAGTAGCAACAAAGCCCAGCCCGAGCCTGAATGTTGTCCAGTCAAGCCGGACTTTTAGAAAAGTGATTAATTAAAATTTTGAATTTTATAATACTTAAAAAAAATCAAATGTTTTTAGTGTTTTTTGGATTGGATTTTAAAATTTTAGTTATAAATATATATCTTGAATTGAAAATTAATGTATGGAATTAAAAATTAATTTTTCATTAATAAAAATCGAGCACGAGTTTGGGCTCGAGCTTTTTTACCTAAGCCGGATTCGGGCACTAAAAATTTACCCTTGGGCCAGGCCGGATCAGACTCGAACTTTTATACCACCGCTAATCCCATCTTGCTAAAAAATTCACGACATTTTTTTTATCTCGTCCTGTTAAAATCCCATCTCATTACAAATTTCCAGACATTTTTTATCTAGTCCTATTTTTAAATTAGGACAATAAAATAGGTTTCAAATCTCGTCCCGAACCAAACGGGGAAAAATGCCAATCCTAAGTTCAACTATGAGATATAATTGAGGTTTGAATCTCACATTTTTTGTTATCAATCCAGAAGATTTTACCAACTCAACTAGTTAGGCATCCAAAATAAGTTTTAATTGACATCTATATATGTAACTTTTAACATATATGGAGTAGATAAATGTCACAAGTCCATTACTATGAATTTCATTTAATTTTGAAAGATTAATTTTTTAATTATAAATTGAAATATTTGATTTGTAAATTTTTTTTTTAACTAAATAAGACATACCCCAATAAGATCAAGTGATATTATAAAAATTATAACCCTGATGAAGACTCGGTTGGTTTGATAAAGACCAATCCTCGATATCGCAATACATAGATGTGTGTGTACACACACATACACATAAATACACACACAACTGGATCAATTGCAGGTATCCGTACGGAATTCACTTCATATATAATATCGATATTTTATCGTATATTTTTTTACATGATAAAATACTAATATTATACGGTATACTTGCACGAAAATTTCGACCAATACTATAGGATATAGATGAAAATGGTATGCAAATTAATTCATGTTGACTATATACTTAGTTGCTTCCCACATGTTCATTTTCATATTAATTAGTATTTTCTTAACAAGGAAGCTTCTTTAAAATTGTTCATGTAATTGCCTGCCCTCCCTTAACCCCACCTCATGAAAATCGTGGGGACTCCCTAAAGCTTACAACGTTGAATCAATCCACTGTGTTCACTTTAAATTAGAAAAGATTAGATATTATTTAGGACATAATCAAATTTGCTTTCCTTTTTTTTTTTTTTTTGTTAAATTTTTTATATTAATAGTATGGCCATTTATAATTAAATTCCAATTTCACATGATAAGGTTTACTGAGACTTATATTAATACTAAACCTTAGACCTCACAATTAATTTTTTCATATAATAGAAATATGAATTTCGTGATATCGCTAATTAATAACCATCAGTTGGATTTTACATATCTTTTAAAATTTTTATGTTGGTTTAACAACTTACTTAATTATAAAGTATAATAGTTTAGTTAAATATTTATTTGTACTTGACAGCTAATATATATTAGTAGTAAAATATTAATATATCCCTTTTTTTTTTTTTAATTCTTAAACTTAATGACAACCCAATCTCCTTCCTATTTATACGATCGGGATTTGAACATCAGACCATTTATTTTTAATGTAAAAAAACTTACCAACTCGATTAATTAACACATACCGTATGAGAAGACTCCTGACATTGATACTTACATGGACGTAGCAATAGACCCGACCGGCGGTTCGGTTCCGGTTTACGGTTCCCCTTTTGGTTTTTTTTTTTTTTGATAAATTTTAAAAAATAAAAAAAAATTCTACAATCGTAATGTTTTTTCAAACTAGTTGGAACCGCTGGAATCATTCGGTTCCGATTCCGAATCGGAACCTTGACCGGGTCTACGTAGCAAAGCAGTTGAAATAATTTCAACTGCCTTAAGCAGTAAAAATAGATTTTACTAATCTTATATAATTGATCGAATTAAAAATAAAAAAAAATTCTACAATCGTAATGTTTTTTCAAACTAGTTGGAACCGCTGGAATCATTCGGTTCCGATTCCGAATCGGAACCTTGACCGGGTCTACGTAGCAAAGCAGTTGAAATAATTTCAACTGCCTTAAGCAGTAAAAATAGATTTTACTAATCTTATATAATTGATCGAATTAAAAATAAAAAAACGAAAAAACGAAAACGAAAAGCACTCAATAAACACACAGACACAGTAACACTTGTTTCCAAGATGGTTGCATATTTGTCTGCTCTTTCAGTTCCCATTAACAAATAACAACACCATGGGCCAGGCTAGCTTTTAAAAAATTTATCAATTTCATGTGGATTCATCATGGTCACGTTTGCCATTGACTTTCTTGAGTATGTCTTCTCCATTATTTATTTTCATTAAATAAATTAATAAAATTATTACGGAATAAAATTATCATCAAAATGAGGAAGAAACATATTTTGGGCAAGAAAGAATACAAATGAGGTGGATTAAGGGAATAATATATATATATTTTTGAATAATTGGAAATCCGTCGCCAAATCAAGTGGAACATGAAAAATCTCTAGCTGTCTCCGGCTCTTACAATAAACATATTCATTTGAATTCGAATCCATGACCTGAATGTCATATTCTAAATCTTACACCACCAAATCACTTTCGTTGGGGACGATTAAGGGAAGAATATTAACGAGGAATCGACATAAACAAGAGACATAGTGTGAAACAATTATAAAGCCAAAAGAAACAGTCCAAAGTCTCAATAGTACTTAATTTTAATTGCCTCTCTCTCTCTTGTTATTTATTTGCTATTTCTCCTCACCTTCCTGGTGCACAAACAAAAAAATTAACTAATAAGTTCAAGAAAAATTTTAAATATATAGCTAAGCTCAGTTGAGTTCATCCAGAGCTAGCTGGCTAAAAAGATTATCATCATCTATCAAATATTTTCAACATGGGTCTCTGCTATGGAACCCCTGTAGATCATAGCCCAAGCAAACCTCCAAGTCCAGGTACCCACTTGACTGTTTCATTATTATAAGTTATATTGTTTGTTAATTTGTTCTTATTTTTGATGTGATCGGTTTCTTTTGAAGATGTATCGAAGCAAGAAAACAAACCTGATGGGTTAATGGAAGCTAAGGTTAGCGGCGGTGATAATAATAATATGAAGGGTGATGATCAGAGGAAAGCGGCGGAGGTGGTGGTGGCTGAAGGGGATGAAGAGTATGTGCCGTCGAGTGGAGAGATTGTGACGACGGCGCCGTATTTGAAAATGTTTACGTTTCAAAATTTACGGGCGGCCACTAAGAATTTTAGACCGGATACAATGTTGGGCGAGGGCGGATTCGGTCGAGTTTTCAAGGGCTGGGTTGACGAAAAAACCCTTGCACCCACCAGACCTGGCGTTGGCGTAGCCGTTGCTGTCAAGAAATCGAACCCAGATAGCCTTCAAGGCTTACAAGAATGGCAGGTAATTAGTTTAGTTGGTTAATTAATTGAAAAATGGTTAATCAACATAATGACAACAATAATTAACCAATCACAAAGTATATTTATTAACATATAATATATATTTTTTATGATTAAATCTTATTAATGTGCTGTTTATATATAATTGCTCTGAGTTTCATCATTTATACAATTTTAAAGAATTCGAAAATATGTTAGTTTATTTTTTTTTCCTTTTTTTTGTTCGCAAGGCACCGTTAATTATGGCATTATGCAACGCACACATGATTAATACGACGCCGTACAAGACTTCGCTTCAATACAGCCCACTAAAGTCAATGCCTTTTGGAAATTAAAAAAATAAATCAAACGAAATTTTCACAGTTGACTTAGCAAGATTTGGAAAATCTTTAAATAATTTTTATAAAATATCCGAATCCAATATGAAAACGTATAGGAGTAGGAGGATTACACAACACCGTGTTTTTTTTTTCAAGTAACCGATAAATGCGTTCATACCACGTGGCATGTTCAATTTATTTAATTATACGAATTTTAATTTGGTGAGTGCAGGCGGAGGTCAAATTCTTGGGAAAATTTTCTCATCCAAATCTTGTCAAACTTATTGGATATTGCTGGGAAGATAAACAATTTCTTCTTGTCTACGAATATATGCAAAAGGGAAGCTTGGAAAATCACCTCTTTAGAAGTAAGAATTTATTTTTATACTATTTTTTATTACAAAGATGATAATAATAATAATAATAATAATAATAATAAAATTGAAGGCCATGCTGGCCAATGCTAAGGGTCAGCCCTATCATTTAGTGGTGATATGTATTTTAACTAACATATGGGCGCCATTTTTTATTATTTATTGCAGAGGGTGCTGAGCCTCTCTCATGGGACATACGCCTAAAAATAGCAATTGATGCCGCAAAGGGTCTAACTTTCTTGCACTGTTCGGAGAAGAGTGTCATATACAGAGACTTTAAGGCCTCTAACATTTTGTTGGATGGGGTAATTAATTAAAATCATAATTAATTAAGCTTCTTCTTCTCCCTTATGTGTCCATAAAATTGCATTATCCATTCTCAATTTCTCATCAAATTTCATTTTGCAGTCATACAATGCCAAACTTTCTGATTTCGGGTTGGCGAAATTCGGACCTATTGATGGAAATTCTCATGTAACAACACGTGTTATGGGCACGTACGGCTATGCCGCTCCTGAATATGTTGCAACAGGTAAATATATATATATATATTTTACTATTATTGTTGAGCGTCAATCTATTAGTTTAAGATTTTGGGTCAAGCGATTTTGCTAAAAATGACGCGTGTATAAATTGACAGGTCACTTATACGTAAAGAGTGATGTATACGGTTTTGGCGTTGTGTTACTGGAGATGTTGACGGGATTACGTGCACTTGATACGAATAGGCCCTCTAGTGAATGCAACTTGATAGAATATGCAAAGCCATCGCTTACTGAGAAAAGAAAGCTAAAGAAAATAATGGATCCAAGGCTAGAGGAGCAATACCCAATAAAAGCTGCATTGATAGCTGGTGAGCTTATAATAAAATGCTTAGAAACAGAACCCAAAAATCGGCCGTCAATGGAGGACGTATCGAAAATTTTGCAAGAGATTAGTGCCATTGAGATTGAACCAAAGAAGAAGGCAAAATCAAAGGCCAAGAATCGTCAACGTGGCCATCATCATAACCGTCCGTCCCGGTCCCCGTCCCCGCTTCATTCCAAGCATGTTGATCACAATAATGGAACCAGAGCTCGGCCTCACCATTATTAGGTCAAAATTTCTGTTGAAACTTCGTAATGCATGTTTTAGCATGGGTTAAAATCTCGTTTAGTTTTTATATTTTAGACTAAATGCTCATTTAGATCTGATATTTTGAAAAATATCTCTAATATACTCTTGCAGTTAATTCTGTTGTAATTAAATTTTTATTTTTTTTTGGTGTTTTTATAATAAAAATAACACATCCAACACATTTTATCAATCAACCGGAAAAAAAAAAATTTTAAGGGTGTCCTGAGATATTTTTTAAACTATAAAGATTAACCAGATATTTAACATAAAATATAGAGACTGAACAGATATTTAACCTTTTTATATGCATGGAGTCTTATGACGTAGCTTGTGTAATTTGCCAGCCTTGGCAAAATGTATAACTAAATACACCCCAAGGACTATCCCACACCAATCATACTGAATTGAATTAAAATCTGAGTGTTCGTGGGTGTATTCAGTAGCTCTGTTTTTGGGACCTTTTGTGCTAGTTTAGCCCAATTAATTTTAACCCGAATCCCAAGAGAGCCCAATAATTACTTTTTTTTTTTTTTGAAACGATGGAAACCCCGCCACCAAACCACCCATTCTGAGCCGCGGCGCAAGTAAAACCACCGGCTGTCCCAGGCTCTTACAAGAAGTGCACCCTTTGGATTCGAACCCAGAACCTCAAGGTGAGATCCTGAACCCTAAACCACAAAGCCACACCCCTTGGGTGTAAGCACTTTAGGATCTCATTGTAATTATCAAATGGGTGGTCATCGATCGGTGATCTAGTTTGTGAAATAGCACCCCACTTGTTTTTCTGTTTTTTTTTTTTTTTTTGCAAAGACACCCCCACTTGTTAATACCCTACCTTTTATAATAATTTGCAATAGCCCCATGTAATTTGCATAACAATTGACATTATTACCCAAAATATTGACCTATAACTCCTCCTCCCATTACCTTTTTCTCTTCTAATCTCTCACCGTTTTTTCTAATATTATCATTTAATGATATGTGATATTCATAAAAGAAAAAAAATTAATATTGTATTGTTTGTCAATATAATTAGATGACAGTATCAGAATCAGAAGAGACAATGAGCGGAAAAAATAAAGAGATGAAGCTAATTCAAGTTATAAAATCATGATACTTAGTATTTTGGAAATTTTAATGGGAGCATTGACAAGTTGGTTGCTATATAGGAGACAAAGGTAAAAAGTTCGGGCCATATCACTATATTCACTATCCCGAAAACTCCATCTTGTATGTTTTGTAAAACTTATTGTTTCTAATGATGTAATTATGGGCCTAATTATATTGGGATAATGCCTAATCCTAACATAATGTCTTACGTAATTGATTTCAACTTCGACAATTTTGTAATCAGAATGGAAAAGCAGTTAGTTGGCATTTCTAAATCAAACAATATAGAATAATGATAGTTGAATTATCTCATCATCGAATTTTATCTTTTTATACTTAAAATAGTAAGTTAATTTTAACGATTGAAAAATTAATTTTTTAAAATTTACATAAAAAAAAATCGATAATGAAAGAGTGGGATTATCAATATATGAGAGACTTATATGAGAAATATTAAATACATCAAATCAATGAATACATAATATATGTTAACTAATAATTTTTTTTTTCGTTTTTATTAATTAATTTCAAATTTAATATATATATATAAATATTAATTAACGGACATATCATATCATTCATTCGTATATCAATCTCACATAAATATTTTGTCATCAATTTGTACATGTGAATGCATGTACATTGTCGGACACGGCAAGCTTGAAGTAATGACATTTAATTGGGTAATGCGATTGCAATTCTACAAGTCTCCCTTGTCCCACTAGCCTTGACTATTTTCACCAAACCCTAATATTTGTTTTGACCCACTAGCCTTAACTATTACACATGGGCCGCCCTTTTCTTAAATTTTGGGTTAAATGGGTTCTTAAAATGTGTTTATTGATAAATGAAATATAAAAATCATATTATATCTTTAAAAAAAAAAAATTAAAAAATCCTTAAATTTATAAGCCATAATTTTGAATCAGCCCAACCAGTTTGCCTGTATCCGTATCCGCTGTCACCGACATAAATTTTTAATTGTAACAATTAGAAGCAGCGTTTGAGAGCATCCAAATTTGTTTGTATTGATACGAACATTTTGAAACACAAAAAATAATAAATTAGCTTAGTCTTTTAATTGTCATGGGCAGTTAGGCATGAACTTATGAAACACATAAATTAGCTGTTGGAAAAATGCTTATAAGTAAGCATTTTGAGGCTCAATTTTAAGCATGGTCCACTTCGTGTTAGTGGTTGTTATTGAATGATTCGGATACTCCTCCGTGAGTACTTCGAAATGGTATATTCATATGCTTAAAATGGTGCTTGGGTGAATGAGAAATTGTTGCTCAAAGTTCACCCATTGGTGTTGGAAAATCAAGAGAAGTTAGCTTGTCCCCTATGGGAAAGCTATAGAGGGAAAAATGTGCTTATATATGATTGCTCATATGTAGATGGGCAATGTTATAAGGATAGAGACTCTCTCTACGTGCGCGGGGGGGGGGGGGGGGTGCAAATCAAAATCCGAACAAGCTTAGCTCGTGTGCGCCTGCGTACACGAATGCCGGACCAAATTGTGCCGGGCTCGGCCCAGCCAATTTTTGCAAGCCTCTTCATTTTTTCCGTTGCATCCTGGGCAACAAATCTACTGCACCATTTCGGTAGGGGACGAATTTGTTTTAAGGAGATTGTTGCCGCATCAACAAGCCTAGGAATTCTTTGTAAGAACACAGTAACCAAACAAATTATTTGTAACATTAGCTTCATTGCTGACCAAAAAACTTTGGAAAGAGCACTGCATGATCTTTATGCAAATCCTCTCTGTGATTCGATTCCGAACTGCGAACTGGACCGGAATCGAATTGGGTTAAAATAGGTACTGATTTGGTCAATGATTCTGCATTTCCGAATTGAACCGGAATTGCCGAATCATTTGTTCGATTCCGGTTCTTTAAAATTAAAGAATCGGACCTCAAATCGAATCGGAACCTAGGTTTGAATATTTAAAATAATATATATATTATTTTAATTTTAAAATTTGAATTTTTCACAAGTTTCCAATAATTTATTCAATTTCATCTTTCTATATTTTCAACTAATTCTCAATTCCAACTTCGAATATTTATTTAATTACAAATTTATTTGTTATAAAAAAAAATGTCAAGTGAAGGAACCAATTCCGGTTCTAGGAATTGATTCTTGAATCGATTATGATTTCTAGAATCGAAATCGAAAGAAAACCGAAATCGTACATTGTACGGTTCGATTCTAATTTCTCCTTCAACCGGAATCATAATCTCTTATTCTATCGCAGTTCGGTTCAGGAAATTGCAATGCTTTATTGCTTATGTGATAGGGGACCCTTTGAGATTGGTGGCTAAACACATGGGGCCTGAATAGGGAACCTACAAGCGGCGCATTGGCTTAATTTGGTTAAACAATTTAGAAACTAGATCTCTTAATATATATATATATATATAATAAAGGAGAATGGTGTTGGAGGAAAGAGAGTGTATCAAACGGCTCTCTTTATGTGGCTTAATTGATGGCCCATATCATTTCATTGATAATTGGAGGAAAGAAAGTGAATTGATTGATGAAAATGATCAAAAATTTTCAAATTAAAAATAAAAAGTTAAAATAAAATCATTTAATTATGTAACACCGTGCCGTAGGCACGGGCAATACTGTAACATCGTGTCGTAGGCACGGGCAAATACTGTAACACCGTGTCGTAGGCACAGACCAAATATTGTAACATCGTGCCGTATGCACGGGCAAATACTGTAACACTGTGCCGTAGGCACGGGCCAAATAATGTAATACCGTGCCGTAGGCACATGCAAATACTGTAACACCGTGTCGTAAGCACGGACCAAATACTGTAACACCGTGCCATAAGCACGGGCAAAAACTAGTATATATATATATCTCCATGGAGTTAGCATATGCATTATTCATTTTCAAGTTACAATTTACTTCTCATTGGGCTCTAAGTTTCAGGTGGGTTAGTTCTATAAGACGGGCGAAACTAGAGATAAAAACATAGGGAGACAAATAATAGCAAATAATAAATCTAATGGGGCCATATCATAAAAAACATTTATTGTAAATGCTAGAACAAAAAAAAAATAAAAATAAAAATTTATACAAATTTAGATTTTATAGGGACCATAGCATCCTTTGGTCTTAAACGCTCTTTGTCCTGAGTGGAGACATAGGTTCACACAAATTTAATCATATATGATATACAATTGTTACATTACATTATCCCCGAGTGCCGTAATTTGGTGATATATGATTTGAGATCTCATTTGGAGATCCTTAGTTTGAATTCAAAGAATACGTTTATTGTAAGAGTCTGAGACAGCTGATGGTTTCACCTGTGCCGCTTAAACCCGGAAGTGATGGTTTGAATGTGGGGTTTCCAACAATTCAAAAAGAAAGTGTTACATTGTATTTGATAAATACCGAATCTAATTTTATAATACAAATGTGAAATGTGAGAATTTTCATTTCCGATATACACCTTCAAATATGGGTGAAAAATGAAGTTAAATTCTTGTATTTGGCGTTTATTTTTATATATATTTTGTTGCTATAAATAGTTAATAGATATGAATGTGATTGAATACGAAATAGATCTGAATGCATATGATTAGATGATATATTAGTTTTATTTTTTAACATCTTAGTTATGAATATTTGAAAACTAATAATTTGACCTAAAATAATTTTTTAAAATATTTAAAATAAAAATATATTATGTATGTAGTATGCATTATGTAAGTAATACTATAAAGCTTTTTAATTTTTTTTAAAAAATGGTTCATTTTTTAATTGTGATGACAAGTTTTACCATAATGGTAGTTTTTAGAGTAAAATTTAAATGGTTCATTAAGTATTGAGTTCTAAATCATAGCTTTATTTTATTCAGTTTTTTAACCTAAAATTCAACATTAAAATATTAAATGATTAAATAAAATAATCAATTTATATAAATAACTTAAATTAAGTTTTGTTCAGTATTAAGCACTAAAAATAAACCGATCTAAGTCCAATATTTTTAGTCTTCCTTTTATCTGCATGGAGACTCTGCAGAAGAAATCACCTGGCAAAAATTAAGATTTTAGCCCCGTTTCAAATTACATGATTAAAGCTTATGAGTTTTGCTTAGTTTTATGTTGAAGTTTTTATAAATTATGATTGATAATAATTATTCCATAAAAAATTATAATTAATTGAATTTTAATCGTATATTATTATACATATTGTAAGATCTAGCTGCCACCTACATGCATGGGACATGCATAATACATGTTAACCATAATTTGAAGACTAATGAGGAAGATGCCATGTAACTTTTGGTGAAAGATCAAAGTTGTGGAAAAACTTGAGCAAACTTCCAAATCAACTTTCGATGGGCACTGTAGGAGTGTTGAATTTTTGAGCCAAACCTTGGCTATAAATACAGAGATTGTTGTAAGCTCTCTTCATCCCAAAGCGTGTGTAAAGTGTTAGAGAGTGTAGTGATGTTGTTTTGTAAAGTTTAATACTTTGTATTTCTATTCTTGAGAGTAATATAAACGAATTCAGTTTTTCGTCAAACACATTTTAAAGTGATCAGAGAATCACAACAAGTGGTATCAGGAGCTTAGGTTCTACTTTAGGGTCATAAAACCGAAGAACAGAGTTCGGTTCGGAAAATTCGAGTTCCGGCAAAGTTGTCAAAAATCAAATTTGAGGGTACCATCATCTAGTTCACGTCGAGACCAGCTCGGTGGTATTTTTCGGCGATCAAACGGAGATCGGAAGAGGCCGCACGCGCCGGCGAGTGGAGACCAGTCTCATTCATGCGCCCCACGCGCGGCTGGAGGAAGAAGACGATTACGTGGCGCCACGTCATCCGTCACGTCATCGCCACACAAGTTGACACGCCAGCGCACCTGCCATGTCAGAAGCCACGTCATCGACACGCCAGCGCCACGTGTCAGCCACGTCATCAAAGCCGGTCCCAATTTGCCACATCATCTGCCACGTCAGTAGTCTGGTAAATTTCATTTAGCCCCCTGAAGTCTTTGGAATAATGGAATTTACATTTTAGCCCTAGAAGTTTTAAAAATTTATAAATAAGTCTCTGAGTCGGATTTGGACCAACGAAGTGTCTAATCCATTATTTTCGACCGTTCTGGACGCAACGGTGACCTCCGATTTGTGAAATTCAGCCTCGATTTTATCTTATTTTCATTTTAAACTTTAAAAATTAAAATGGAAATGGAAGATTCCATTTCTGGTGCAATGATCAAGCTGACAACAACTAATTACTCAATTTGGAGACCTCAGATGATAGATTATTTACATTGTAAAGATTTATTTGATGTTATCGAGGTGAAGGGAGTGAGACTAGAATCTGTTAAAGAGTATGATTTTAATAAACTCAATAACAGAACTCTGGGTCAGATTAGACAGTGGATTGGTCACAATGTCTTCCACCATGTAGCACATGATACATATGCTTATGAAATGTGGATAAAACTGGAAGACATATTTCAGCTCGTAATAAAAACCTTAATCATGAGGCGTTTGGTGAATCTGAAGCTACGGAATGAAACTTAGATTTTATCTTGCGGTAACAAAATCTACATTTTATCTACGTTTACAGTGGAATCACACTCACAGAGCTAGTTGGAGTCAATGTACTTTGCTTCTCAAGAACAGAAGTTTTTGTGGTATCGCGTCCTACATTTAATTCAGAGTTACAAGAGACAATATTTCTCCTGAGCGCTCAGTATTTTACCATTTCATATTTTGCAGGTCTATTATTTCCAGATGTATCTAGCTCTGGTCCTTCTCGGTTTCTTGCACGGCCTCATATTTCTACCTGTAAGTGAATTGATTTATGTTGCAGTCTCCAATTTTGCCTAGATTTTTGACACACAGCGAAACAAAAATTTATATTCGGTTTGGAATTAAATAGAAGTTATGTTATCAAATCCATGTGGCTTTCCAATTTTGCAGGTTGTATTAAGCATGTTTGGTCCACCTTCAAGTCTCAAGATGTGTAATTGTTGAGACTTGAGAGACAATAAAAAGAGACCATCAGTTTCTTCACTTTAATAGAATCTGCATCTTTTTCTTTTCTTCTTCTTTTTCTTTTTAGTGTACTGCATTCTTGGCTCCAAAGGTGGTGGTTTGGTGACCAAAAATTTAAAACTTAATTGTTAGATCATGAGTTCGAGTACATAAAGTGTATTTCTTATAAGAACCTATGATAATTGAAAATTTTATCTACTCCACTTAAGTCCGAATCTGATAGTTTGATCATGAGATTTCCAATTTTCTAGAAGAAAAAAAATACTACCGTTTTGATTTACAAATTCCATGTATAAATTAATTATAGCTTGATAATACTTTGAATAGCATGTAAAGCTTACATTCTAAAACCTAGCTAGAGATAGGAGCAAAATGAAAAATACTCGAATCTCAAAAGTTGATGTACCCTTTTCAACCTGTAGTCTTTTTATACAAAAGTAAGAGGTTAAAAGTGTAAATAGCAATGATAGGATAGTGGTTAGACCGGGCCGGCGATTCGGTTAATGGAACCGGAACCGAACCGGTTAAATAGCAATGATAGGATCGTGGTTAGACCGGGCCGGTGGTTCGGTTCGGTTCCATTTTAGTGTGGAATCAGAACCGAACCGATTAATTCCGGTTCGATTTCGGTTCCACACTAAAATGGAACCGAAACCGGAACCGGAGCTGGAACCATACTGTTCTGATTGGAACCGTTGGAACCGAACGGTTCCAACCAGTTCGGCTAGGGGAGGAACCCTAACCGATTCGGTTAGATTCCGGTTCAGTTACGGAACCGGAACCTTGACCGGGTCTAATCGTGATGTTATGATATTAGTGGTAACGATATATTTTTTTTTTCCCTAATATATTATGAGGAGAATCAATGGAGCTTCGTTTGGAGACCAACACTTGGCCATACTTTGAAAATGCTCCCACATACACCAATAAATATAACATCGTGGATGGCGGTGGATTTGACAGCACATTCTCCATCATCACCTTCCCATCATCATCAAAATGATATTATTATAATTTTTATTTTTAATTTTATATATAATTTATCTTTTGGACATGACCGAACAAAATAGCATTTTCCAAATAGAATAGAATCGATAGTGAAAGAACCAAATGGAAATAGCATAACAAGAGATCGACGTCAAGAAAATCAACGAAGCTCCGTATGTATTATATAGAATATATAATAATCGAAAATTAAATCACTAGCTTGCTTTAACCAATAATAGAACACCATTTTTTTTAATATATATTGTAGACTCTTGTTTTTTTTGGTATCGTCGGAAATCTCATCATCAAACTATCCATTCCGGATTTAAGCGGAGTAAGTAAATCTCCGACTGTCTCAGGTTCTTATAAGAAATATACTCCCTGATTTCGAACTCAGGACTTCAAGTTGGGATACTGAACCCTATACCACCTAACCAGGAGACAACGGATGCATGGTTTTTACACCAGAGAATAAATAAAAAAACTAAAAACATACGGCACTGTTAGAAAATTAGCTGGGTGAAATTAACAGAAGCTGTTTGTTGCAATTTCTTGTTTTCGTTTATAACACAAGAAGAAATCTCCAGAAGAAGAGTCACTATGAACAAAAATTCCAATTTCATTTCAACTTTTGATTGAACAATTTACGCTTAACATAGCAGTTTAGTATTATTCTAATTGCTGTCACGCAAGCAAATATCATCTAACCAACAGAAATATTTGACTATCTAAACCTTCAGGATTTCCAAGTTCCGAATTTTGCATCAACTCCAAAATAAGCAAACCAACAGAAATGTTTGACTATCTAAACCTTCAGGATTTCCAAGTTCCGAATTTTGCATCAACTCCAAAAGAAGCATCATAAACACTCAACTTCTTGTTATGCACCACAGAGATTTTGATCATATCCAAATTCGGTTTCCTAGAGGAACTAACATGAAGCTGATGCCTGAACGATTGGTCGTAGCTCACCCTTGTCTGAACACACACCCCGCCATAATTCGTTTCCCAGTAATGTGCAGCCCTTCATTAACAATGCCAGAACTTTCTGCTCAGTTCTTACCAGCAAAGAGATGAATTTTCAAGAGTGCAACTCAATGCAATCAAATTACCCTTAAAAAGCTTCTTAGGATCATGAAGTGCCACTGAAACCCAAATGCATTTCCGAAAAATGATGAGAAACTTGGAGTGAGAGTTTAATCATGTGGCTCTGAGATGATCGGCATATATCAATACACTCCTGTAAATCAGCATCACATGTTAATAAGACCCACTCAGAGTCATCATCCAAGTACTTGAGATCAAAGAAACTCATGTCATCTATATTAAATCGCCTGGCAATTTCTAGCAGCAAGTCTTGAAATTTCCAATTATCTTGCATACGGAGCCTGATTTTCTCCTCTCCGTATGTGACTTTTACTCTTAGCCCATCCACAACCTCTTGTGATATCCGGTCACCAATTTCTGGTAAAGAAGGAAGAGTCTCCGAAATAGGCTGTTCTCTGAAAGATTTGTAGCTTTGGGATCTCGGTAATAACTTTGGTTCTTGACTTGAGGCATGCAGCTCCGCATCACTTCTGACCCTTTTCAGAACAACATCATCAAAGCTCTCTCCAACCGTAGGATCTTCACTACCAGCAATGTTATTTGCAGAATGGTGCTGCTGAGTCCCACTGGAACAACACTGGCTAGAATTCGAGCTATGACTACAAGAGGAAGACGGTGATTTGGCAGCTTGAGGGCTAATAGTTCCACCCTTGGGTTGCACGCCTGTCGGCTTTTGCTGATCAGTTGGTATTGAAGTCGAAAAAGGACTGGTTCCTGATCTTGATAAATTTGAAGAAGTCAACTCTTGGAAGTTTTTATAGAAGGAACCAATTTGAAGAGAACCAGAGGCACCTTGAACGGAGTCAATCACCCGCTGGATTTTCTGCAAGGAGTGACCGACCTTCTTGATTTTTCGTGAAGGCCAACGTTTTATCCCATGTTGCCGGCATATCCTTTTCAAGGTTGTAGGGCAAACTGAAAATTATAAAAAGTATATAAATGTCTAAATAAAGATTAATACTATAAGCTTAACATTATTCACATTGCTAGGAATAAGATGCATGTGTATTGTGCCTATGAGTATTAAATAAGGCAATTGGAAGTAGCAGTGGAATATTCTTGAGGCTCATGCTTGGGCAGAATTGGTAGAGCGTTTTGCTACCGTTAAAACGCTCCGCCATATGCGCTCTCACAAAGCCATGATCTCAAAATGAGATTATTTCTTGACGCTAGCTTAAACTCTAGCGTCAATACTATAATCCCAAGAAACACAATAAAAAACAACTTTTAGCAACAATAGTTACGGTCTTATAATTTGCTTGTAAAGGCCATTTGGAGACACGGCAGAGTATTTTAAGCGACTGGAATCCATCTCAGCTAATAAGCTAGAACAAAGCAGCAGGCCATAATGGGAATCGAATTTACCAGTTGCCCAAATATTTATGGAGAAATGAGAGCTGTTTGTCAGCTGGTCAAACATACACTAGGATTAAAACATCAAATTAAGTGCAGCATCTCTTAATGCTTACCGCCAATACTTTTTGCAGCATCTTTTAGGCTCCCAGCAAAATATTTCTGGAGAACTTGCAAGGTGATAGTTTTCTCTGCCTTGGTGCGTCTTTTCTCTCCTGTTTTACCCAGAGCCACACTTGAGAAGCTACCCTCAACAGAATTAGAATCACCACAATATTCAGTGCTTTCTTTCTGGCTAAAATCTTCTTCGTGGTGCCCTGCTAGCTTTTGACTGGATACCATTCTTGGTTCTCCATTTTGGTTTAATGAGACATCACCATCCTTTTGGACCTTTGTGGAACAGGCTGTCAGTGAAGAATTTTCGTAAGAATACATTTCGGAATGAGTGTCCACCTTTAAAATCTTTTCTCTGCTAGGTTGACCATCTGAAGGCAAAATAACTTCACTAATTGGCAAACTAGTTTCTTCCTCCATCTCCTTGTCAGTTACAACACGTAAGCTCCGGCAAACCTGTTGTATTATGATGGACAAATAACCAAGCATCTTCTTTTGATCTTCAGGATCCCGGCAACCCTTGGGCAAGAAGAACTCCAATACAAAGTCGGCTTTACCAGTAAGGATACTCCGCAGACGTATTGCAACAGCACCACACAAACCAAACATCCTTGCGTGGTGAGAGAGAGGATATTCGGTCTTTTTCAAGGAAGTTATATCATTTGAAAAGCAAGGTTGGTTGGTAATAAATGCTCCCCCAGCAACACCTTGACCTTTTAACAAGTGATGCTCAGAGCAAGCCTCTTGAAAACCCCGCATATCAGGATCAGCAATATAGCAAGCATCGTCAACGGTGGAAACACAATGATTGTAGTTCTTATCAGAGTGCCAACAGCCCCCTTTTCCCTGTTGGATGCATGAGACCCAAGTCTGAGCTAAAGGTAATCTATGTGACTCACAAGCACATCTCAAGACCTCTAGAATTTCAGGTAAGGCAGCTTGATACGATGTGTCCCATGCCTGATATAAAATAATCCCACAGGTGATATCAAAATAAAAAATATCTATTAATTAAGTTAATTTACTTTTAACCATTATCATAGTACCTTTATGTTTTGAATACTCGGAACTTCAGAGCTCCTAAGATCAACAGCCTGCAAGTGAAAATTGAAGAACCAGATTACAAATTATTTTGCCCAGAGAAATGACAGGACAAACAGATTAGCTGCACGCCGCGGGGGACAACTCCCCCCCTCCCGCCCCAGTACTGACCGTTTCAATTGTTTGATTAAACCCACCCCATAGCCCATAGGAATTGTTTATCAACACTCAACAAAAGAAAAAAAAGATTAACATTCAATGATGGCATAGTTTTTAAAACTAGAACTTGCTGAATTTACCCACATGAAAAAACTAGTTAAGAGAAAAATCATAATGTAATGAAAGAAAGTGGACCTCGAGTGCTTTGCAAACACTTTCAAGTTCAGATCGATACTTGATCTGCCTGGTTGTCATCACAACCTCAATAACACCCAAGCAAGTCCTACTGCCTTGTTCAAAAACAGGCACAGCAAGGGTACCACGGACATCATTCTGTTGAGCATGATCAACTCGCCGATACTCATCACTTCTAAAAAACTGGACATCAGGAGTCCACTCGGGAACCTTACCCAAGAAAACACGACCAGGCAATCCCACCACATCCCTGGAATCCTCTTCAGCTGAGAAATAGTACTTAACAGAGATATCCCTGTAATTTGCAAGCCTCTGACAATTACAATCAAGTGAGAAGGGTTGGTCATAAGTCGTCAGAACACGCCTATCGGCTCTACTTACAGGCACCCATAATTGTATAAGGACATCTTTATTATTTGTGAAATCTTTAATATACCCAAGTGCCCATACTAATCTCTGAACAACAGAAGTCACAGGTCCTGGATTTGCCCTGGGACCAATCCACCATATTTTGCTTAGTTCAGAACCATCAGTAATATTATTATCCAATTGACAATACTCTCCATCAACATTAACCATGCCCTGGCTAAGAGCCTGTGTACTAAGAGGGCTTGTTCCTTGGGGTTCGCTCATAGGTGTGGTCTCCGGAAAGATTGATTTCTGCCTATCATCTTCGTTGCTCTGTTGAGACGGATTAATGATAGTATCACCATTGGTAATCTCTGAGGCTGGCCGTAAAAATGAAGATTCGAAAAGGGCAGTAGAATTATAGGGATTAGGATGAGGAAATTCAGATCCATCGACGGTTTCCAGCCAGCATCCTTCTGCTAACAATTCATACATGTAGTCCAAGTCCACTGCAGAATCCAGTGATGCTCCAAGCATGGTACCGGGCGAAAACACAATATCTTCCATGGTGATCTTTTCTCAAAACCCCATTTTAACAAATCTTATTCAGCTGAATTGGTGAAGTCCAAAATTCCCAAATATTACATAACAATATGCAGTAAGCTACCCAAAAGAAGAACCTCCAAAGTCCAAATCCAATCTTCAAACTCTAATTTCTTTGAGTTGTTGAGACATTGTTGCTAAGAATCATTCAGAAGAAAAAAGTTTTACATAAGAACAAGAAAATCAGAGAATACTAAACAGGCAAATAATAAAAAGCCATTTTTTATGCATATTGTACGAAGATTAGCCTTCTCTTTTTCCATCACTTACAACATCAGTCAACGTAGAACAAATCCAAAGAATCATCATTCATCAGCAAATTAATTAGAGAATAAAACCCAATTCATGAACCATCACATCTATCATAAAAGAGAAAACAATAACAATAACAACCCACTTTTCCCAGATTCGATATATATATGCTCAGACAGTACACTTTCTAAAAAGAAAGCCATGAAAATTTACAAAATATCTCCATTCATTCATATTAATCCAAACTAAGCTAAACAAATAATAGAAAGAAACAGAGAGAATATAAATAACTCACTATGTACAGATTCTTGATGATACTCAAATGGGTGTATTTTTATTTTTCTTATATACTGCAAAAAAAAAAAAAAATCTCTGAATGAACAAACCAACAACAAATCTCATAAAAAGCTTCAAACAGAGTGACCCTTAGGAAGAAAAAACCAATTTTTTTTCATAGTAATTATCTGAGAAATCAATCTTAAGAAATTTAACAAGACTTGGAGATTCCAGGCAGGCAATTTGCAAAGAGAAGATGCTGATTCCAATGTTGGGAATGACCCCACTTACATTTTAGACCTTGGAATACTCGCGGTAAAGTCAAAACCTTTGTGCCCAGACAGAATAGAGAGCTGATCATTTTTGCTGATGCAATGGTTTAATAAAAATATACTTAATTTTTATTTTGCATTTAAAAGAATTGAATTTAATAATTAATTAACATAGGAATAAGATAGAGGAATCAGATTTGTTCAAAGTGGGCAAAAAAATTAAAAATTGAGATGTATGTGTAATGTATATGTGTGTGCCACTTGCATTTGTTCCCCTTGTCCCCTTGCTAACTTACCAAATTACTCTTATCAATATTTACAATGATTTTTTTTTTTTGGGAAGTTATAAATATTATATACATTATAAAATATATATATTTATATATATTAATTTAAAAATAATTATATACTAATTATAACACCATTTATCATTTTAATAATTATTTTTTATTTTTTGATTATTTGATTATTTGATTTTCGTTAATAAATATTACAGTTTTCGTATCTATTCATTTATTTTTTTGATTCATTTTTAATTTAATTAATACTACTTATATATTAAAATAATATAATTTAACAAAATAAAATTAAATTATAAAATAAGTTTTTTGATAGTCTATTTGTTTAACAAATCTAATATATTTATTAAAAAAATTAAAAATATATATATAAAGTTAAAAAAATATAAAATTTTAAAAAATTTATAAATAAAAAATTTAATTAATAAATTAAAATAACTACATATGTTATTTTTATATTTTATATATATCAATATATAAAAAATATGATATATTTGTTTATTTGGGAATTGAATTTGTGAAAAAGATGAGGGGTAAAATCAGAATTGTAGGGGAGATAAAACTTTTCTTCAATGTCAGGGGAGAGGGGAAGATAAGGGCTCGATGCTTTTTCATGGCTCCTACTTTTTTCTGATTTTCTATTTATAATATATTTTTATAATATAATAATGATACACATACACCAATTTCACATCGACGGCATTTCAATCAAAATTTCATTTTTTTTTTAATTCGTCGTTTTTGTTATAGGTGTGACATTAATGTATGTGTATATATTGTTGTTCGTAATATTCAGGCAACAACTTGTGCAAGACACAACTCCCTGGTTGGCGAGAAAATCTTTGGTGCAACAGTGGTACCACGTCATTTATGCAACAAGCCAATCATCCACTGCCACGCGTGCTAAAAATAAAAAACAACTAAAACATAATTGAAAAAACTCTACATGTCATTTTTTAATTCGCTCATGATTGCACCAAAAAATCTCTCTTATTTGGCGAATGGTGAGTGATTTGTCCTTATCCTCTCGTCTATTTTTTATCAATTATGGATAATAACAATCAGGTCCTTCAAATCTTTGCTTTATCAGATAATGCCTAGTTTGTTCTCAATTCTAATTTTTTTAACAATTATGTCACTTAAGACAAATTTTTTATAGGCAATGTTCGTTTTTAGTATTTAACGTTGAATATTCTCAATTCTAATGATCTAAAAGAATTGATATATCTAGTTTTTTTCCCAAAACTACCCTTATGCTAGTTAATTTGTTTTGTACCATATAAAAAGGCCTTTTTTTTTATACATCTAACTATTTCTCGTACAATTTATTATTAATATTTTGAAAATGAATTACAATTCCTATCATCAAATTATTTGTGTATATAAACTATATATATCTATAATTTTTAAAAATATACATAATATATATAATTTAACTTAAAATTCTAATATATAGATAGAGGTTCTAAACATTTAAATTTAAAGGATATAATTATTAAATTATTAATTTACATGTATTTATAATCAGCTGTTCAAAAATAAAAATAAACATGTCATTTACACATATATAATTAGACCAACAACGGTCACACTGGATGTGGCTTGGTAGCAAATGAATTAAAATTTGATTGTCAGTTATTGAGTTCGAGTTTAATGATACATTTCTTATCAGAATCATTAATATTCAGGGGTTTTACCTGCTTTACTTAAACCGAATCAAATGATTTAACTGTAGAATTTTCAACATTTCCAACAAAAATAGATCAACAACATTAAGATATATTCATTGTTCATAAAATAAATAAATAAATAAATAAACATTAGCAACCTTAGCCATTCAACAAGAGTAGGTTATACTAAAAAAGTTGGTAGGTTATATTTATTTTTTTTAAAAGTTGGGTTAGTGGGTTGGTACTTAGGAACCTATTTGGTATAAATGAAAAAACTATGTTGCTATTTGAGAAATCATAAAAATTGTGGATCCGGATGTTATAATCCATTTTGTAATTCTTTTTGCTTAAACTAACACTTTACATTCTCTAAGGGAATAAAATAAAAATAAAAACTATAACGCTTTGGCCATGAAGCTCATTTTGTTAATCAAACTATAACAACATAAAAAAGCTAATTCTGGAAAAAAAAAAAAAAAAAGTCTGGCTACAATTTCATGGAGATATTATTATAATGACATATTTTGTATTGATTTTGTTTCTCCCTACAACCCTTTTTGGCATTTTTATGCGTACGTCAGCATAAAAAAGAGTTGAAAATGACACCCAAAAAAGACAATAATGAGGATAAAGGTAGGAGTGTTCACGGGTCGGGTTGGATTTTTTAAATTTTGCGAGACCCGATCGGATCGGACACGTGAAAGTTGGGTCGTCGGTCGGGTCACGCGGAGGTTAAACCCGATCGGGTTGGGAAAAAATTAATGATTTAATTATTTTGAAATATAAATATTATTTATTTTATGTCTCGAAAACTATCATATATATATAAAATTTTGATACAACAAAAGTAATAAATAAATGAAATAATAGTAAAAACTTTAAAAAATAATAATAAAATTCTAAGAAAAATAATAAAAATTTTAGAAAAATAATAAAATTATTATAGGGTCGGGTCGGGTTTTAGTATCAAACCCGTTATCCAACCCGAAAATTTCGGGCCGGGTCGGATTGGAACTTTTTATTTTTTTTAAACCCACACGGGTCGGGTCGGGTCGCGAGTTGACCCGGCCCTGTGAACACCCCTAGATAAAGGGAAGCCCAATCCCTCAATTCATTTATTTTATATTTATATATATCTGTATTATTCCATCCAAAAGCTATCTTTATGTGACTTAATTGACGGCTCAGATCATTTCATTATAATCTAATGGCTGATAAATAATCATTTTATTACAAAATCTCTATAAAAATGGAAAATGAAAACTACCAAATAAATTAAATAATAAAAATATTTTATTATTTTTTACTTATTTAATTATTTTATTAAAGAATACAATTATTTTATTAAATAATCCCTCAATTTAATCGTTTAATTATTTTATTTTACTTTTTAAATTAATTATTTTATATTTATATTTTTTACTTATTTAATAATATTTATATATTTATTCTCTTTTATTTGTTTAATAAATTTTTTATATTTTTATATTTATTGTTATTTATTTTATGTTTATTTTTTATGTTACATAAGTTATGTATAATGCAAACTTTTCTCTTTTATATTAGTAATAATTTTTTAGAGAATAGTACATGTAATAATACATAAAAATAAATATATGAAAATATATAAAACATAAATTCTAATTTATGTCGCCTCCAAAGTCTCTTCCTAACGCACTTGGTGATATAAATTTATTTTTTATATATTTTCATATATTTATTTTTTGTATATTACTATATGTACTCTATTTTGAAAAACTACTGTAAAAATAAATGAGAACATTTTTTATTATACATAAGTACAGTTAAATAAATTAATAAATAATCAACAAATTAAATAAATAAAAAACACAAAATAAATAACAATAAATAAAAAAATAAGATTTATTAAATAAATAAAAGAGAATAAATATATAAAGACTATTAAATAAGTAAAAGAGAAAAAGATATAAAAATAAAAATAAAATAATTAAATCAAAAAGTAAAAATAAAATAATAAAAAAGGTAAAATAATGGGATCAAATAATTAAATAAAAAAGTAAATTATTTAAAAGAGTGGAGTATTATTGTCATTTAATATGGGAGAGAGATAATTTAGGAGGGGGATTTGTGTCAGGGAGGGGGAAAAGCGATTTTCTTCATCAAGTGTAAAATATATTAAAAGTATTTTTTAGATTTAAATTGTTTAAAATTTCTTAATAATATAATTTAAAAACTCTAATTAAATGGCAATATTAAACCAATCTTAAATCACGATCCTAAATCACATAAGATAAGAAGATTTTGAACTCTTTTCAGGGGGGAAAAAGAAAAAGAACTACAAGACTACTCTTAAATCTATATTATAAAATTAAAAAAAAGGGTAATAATAAATTAATAAAATATGGGCAAATAAATTGAGTTGGTAAAGCAAAGCCCAAAATGGAAGTCATGTGAGGATGATTGAGATTTTAGTTGGATGGAAATAGGGGTGGCAATTTGGGTCAGGATTCGTTTATTCGTTCGATTCGATTCGCTTTAAAGCGAATACGGGTTTGAAAAAATGGATTCGTTTAATAAATGGGTCAATTCGATTCGATTCGTTTATTAAATGAATCGAATACGAATTTAAGCTCATTAATTCGTTTATTCGTTTAGGATTCGTTTAATTATTTTTATTTACTATTTCTTGTTAATTTTCAATTAAGATTCGAGAAATTATAGCTAATTATCATAGAAAAAAGTAATATTTTCAATATTTGTTGAAGTATTTTTTGTAAATATATCAATTACATATTTCATATGTATATATTTATGAAGAATTAATGTAAATAAAGTGTGGTAAATTATTTTATTTAATAATATCATTGACTAAACGAATAAACGAATATTCGTATTCGATTCGTTTAATAAACGAATCGAATACGAATCATGATATTAGGATTCGTTTAATAAACGAATCGAATACGAATCCATCACATTTGATTCGATTCGTTTAGGATTCGATACGAATTCGATTCGTTAATTCGTTTTGACACTCCTAGATGGAAATGATAGTATTTAAGTAAAATCCAATGCGATGTGGGGGAGAAAATCTTTGGTGCAACAGTGGTACCACGTCATACATGTAACAAGTCAATTATTCATTGCCATGCGTGTTAAAAAATTAAAAAACAACAAAAAAATAGGTATTAAATTATACATGTCATTTTTTAATTCGCTGGTGGTACCACGTCATCCATATCACTGTTGCACCAAAGATTCTCTCGATGTGGGGACCACTCCATTATTAAAATATTGTAATTTTCTTAAAATGCTTTGCATATTTATAGGATCCTATTGGTTACTTTGATTGTGCTTCAGATCTCAGCATCAATTAACCCATTTAATTAGCCACTATAATTATAAAGGGAAATTGACAAAAATAACAAAAACATTAAGGGTGATTGCGAAATTATCCTAGTCAAATATTGCAAAAGTAACTAATAATTCATGTGGTCAATTGTAATATGTGTAATCAGTTATGCGTAAGACGTAATTGGTTGCTTCGATTTAATTTTTTTTTAAAAAAATATTGTCCAACTAGTTGCTCCTGTTGCGCCAAATTAATTTTTTTTCTTTTTTTCTTTCAATTTTCTGTTCACACTTATTATAAATCCTTCAATCACTAAATTTTTTTTTACACATTTTCCATTATCATTATCTTCATCCTGTAAAATTTAAAAATAATTTCTCTCAATCATTTCCCATCAATGTTTCCATATTCTTGTAAAAACACTTTTTGTTACAACTCCATATTATTATTACCATGCAAGTCATCAACATTTGAAATGGATGTGCCTGAAATATTTCCTCCACTTGCTCCACTTGTTACGTCGACTACGAATTGATTAATTTCTAATCTGTCGCATTTCACCATTGTTTTCTATAATATATTTTTTCTATTAGCCATTGATCCAATACTATTGGACTGGATATTGAAATATAATCTCCCTCAAATGTCATTTTGAAATGTTGTAGCATCAATATAATGGTCATTCCATAACCGATATATTTATTAGGATGTTTGGTTGACATCGTCCAAGTATTGATGATCAATGTGCCAATGTCGATGCAACATTGCTTAATTAGTGATATCATCAAAACTACATCAAGAATATCACCTCATCTGCATGCCCTTTCTTCGGGCCGTAACACTTTGAAGGACTTCTGCTAGTACTCTCATTTCTAAGCTAAGAAGTGATTTTTTAATTGGATGAAGATTATCGTCAAGCAATTTATTCGTGGATGTACTCCCTTCAGAACCTCCCTTATTACATGGTCACTCCAATCATCGGATGGCCCAAACTGATAACTCATATTTGGTGAGTTGATAATATTATACGATCTATACAAATGACGATTTCATAACTTATAATTTCCTCCGTGTTTAACTTATATGATTTACACAAATGATGATTTTTGAAATTCAGATTATATTCATCGTAATCATTTTAAGATAAGAGAATGAATTATATTTGAAGATGTGATTTATGGGACCGTGGTGATTTGAGAATTCATGAAAAATAAAATGTGAAAGATGGTAAAGAATGAAAAAGATAAGTAATAAGAGTTTCAGACTAGGAAGATGATGAAGTTAGATGCATAAATGAATCACCTCACATTCATTTTTATAGAGTGGAAAAAAGTATTGCCCAACTGATTGGGTATGATTACGCAACCAATTGTGCAACGAACAAGCAACCAGTTGCGCTTGGCGCAACATACAATCATTTGAGTTTTATATTTCAAAATTTTTAAAAAATTATAAATTGAAGCAATCAGTTACGTTTGACACGCAACTGATTACACATATTACAACTGACGGTAGAATATATTGGTTACTTTTGTAATAAAGTGTTTGACTCAAATAATTTATGTCTCCCATAATCAACATCTTCAATGAATATGAAGAACGCCCCATTCCCTCTTTTTCACCCCTCCTCCCCCTAATTAAATAACCCACCACCCCTTACTGTTTTGTTTCATTTTTCTCTCTCTTCTCGTGTCATACAATACTTAGGTTTATTCTAAGTATTATATTCGAGCTGATTTATCCGTATATTTATAATTTGTGATGTTTTATTATGAATGAATTTCATATTTCAAAAAAATAAAAAAAACATCTTCAATTATTATATTTTTATTCTCCTTATAATATGTTTTCTTATCTAATGTAAAGGCTTTGCGTAGCAAAATCTCCCAAAAGGAACAAAATTAAAAATATTTGCTAAAACAAGAGCTTGCTTGGTTATAATAAAATATGAGTTTGGTGTGAACTTTGATGTGAAATTATATACATATCCGTTATTTTTTTTAGAAACGTTAGAAATTTTACAGTCAAATCACTCAACCCAAGTTTAAATGGAACAAATGAAATTCCCGACTATTCCAGGCTGGTAGACTCTTACAAGAATATACCCTCTAAATTTGAAGCCATGACCCAACAACTAAGTTATAAGTCATTTACCATCAAACCACCCACTTCACAAAATTTTATATATATAAAAAAACATTAAAAGTAAAGTAATGAACTTATTTTTGTCTTATAATGATTTTTTTTTAATATTTTTGTATAAATTCTTCTATAATTTTTTATATGAATACCATTACTCGCGTTAAATAAATAAATTTGAATATTGATTTGTGGATAGTTTTGTTGCAAATTGCTATTTTCATGTTTTTAAATAAATGGAATGATACGGAATACTAATTAGTACAAGAATTTTTTATAGTCATCCTCAAAGAAGTATATATAATCAATACTGTAATATTAAATTATAATTAGACAATTTATACTATTATTTTTTATTATTATAACATCTCATATCATCTCATAAAGATGGTGGTGATATATTTATAAGTAATGAAATAAGATATAATGACACCCAATCAAAACAAAATAAAGTAAAAAAACGGATAATATCTAACTATCATTAAAAATGATACCAAAAATCTGACCATCTATCAAAGAAAAAGGAACGAAACGGGACTCGCATCTGATTAGTTAGTTTGTGAAGCAATAACTTAACGGTAAAACAAAAAATCTTAACGGTAAATATAATTCAAAACAAACAATATCTTACCGTTAAGTCCTTTCTACTATTACAAACTTTCAAAATTTCAATGGAAACAAAAGCCACAAACTCTCATTACCTGATTTACCCAACTTCCTAATTGATGCGGACTATTAAGAGCACAAAATAACACAGTAGAAGAAACAAAAAAAAAAAGAAAACGTTAACTTAACGAAACCGGTGGCATGCAAGAAAAATAGCAGAGAAATTTCAAATCAAGAATACCAATACGATTGTACTTTAAATAAGTTTTAGGCATACAACCGTCATTTATTCGAGAAACATCAGGTTTATGAATTATACATAACAAACAATTTTGTTTTGTATTATGAAATAACACACCAACTGAATAAACATTCGCATTCTTTAAACAGCTTACATCCTTTCTGTGTTTACTCCTCGCTAACTCTTTCCGAAACATACAGTTTGGCATCACCTTTTTAAATGTTTGGCCTCACGTTGAGACGAGATGCCAGCTTCTGACCCAGAGACTTGCAAGCCTGAGAACGTATCAATAAGTCAATAGAACAGCATAGCCAACCCACATTGAGTTTTCAAGGTAAGAGCTATAATTTTCAATAGCTTGAAAGGAATGCAAGTCTTACCTGAGACCAGTATGAGATCCATATGCTGCGGATCTCGTGGGTGACACGTGGGTCAGATAAAGCATCAATCCATCTGCAGATGAATCGCTCTTGCCTACAAGCAATCGGAGAAAGAAATGTTAAAATATATTAATTTTACAATTTCACGATTACTTTTAGTTTTTTTTTTTTTTAAAAAAATACTGGATGGAATATGAGATCACCTGTCTGGTGCCCAAGATCGGTATCTCTCTCCAGGTTGTTTGAAGTTGTTCTCCTTTGGAATTATGCACTGTATCGAACATAATAGATTCAACAAGTTCAGATTTTGAAGAAAATACACTCCACCGTTGTCTAGCACACACATTCAATCAAACACTCCACAGAATCAAAATATACGACTCACTCGGCCACTAAACAAGTATGGATATCCCTTTGGAAAATCCAGATCAAGACTAAATTTCAAGATAAAAGAAAAGCCAAGAACAGATACTGACCTTCTCGCGCTTCCCACCGCAGATTTCAGGAGGAGTTGGAAATCTCTCAGCATGACGAACTGGATCTAACCTTGAAGGGAAGTAATCAATCTAAAAAGAAACATCATATAGCACCTAGTTAGAACGCAGCCTTAACAGACAACACCAGCAACACATTTTAGCATAAGCATGCGTCAGAATCTTGATTGAGAAACAAGTCACTAGATTAAAAGGGGCAGTAACTATTATTTTCTTTATTTCTTTTAGTACCTCCTCATCCCTGTGCATGAAATTCATGAAACCGTCATAATGGTTGTTGTGATGAGCACATTTGGGTGCGTTTACTGGGAGTTGCAGATAGTTTGGCCCTAGACGGTGCCTCTGAGTATCAGAATAGGAGAAGACTCGAGTCTGGAGCAGCTTATCATTTGAATAATAGATGCCAGGAACCACAATTGCAGGGCAAAAAGCAAGCTGTTCGTTCTCTGCAAAGAAGTTATCGATGTTCTTGTTCAAAACCAAGCGACCAACAGGCTGCAAGGGCAAGATGTCCTCAGGCCAAGTCTTGGTTACATCAAGCGGATCAAAGTCAAATCTGTCCTCGTGGTCGGGGTCGATAGTCTGGATGTAGAGTTTCCACTCAGGATAGTTTCCAGCAGCAATTGAGTCATAAAGATCTTGAGTAGCATGGCTGTGGTTAGCTCCTCCAACCTTGATTGCCTCATCCTCCAATAAACACTTTACTCCACAAGTGGGTTTCCAATGAAATTTCACATAATGTGCTTTCCCAGCCTTATTGATCAGCATGTAAGTGTTAACACCAGATCCTTCCATGTGCCTGTAATCTTGTGGGACACCCAAATCATCAAAAAGGAAAGAGAACATGTGCAGGCTTTCAGGATGGTGGGAGAAGAAATCGAGGACCCTCCAATTCTCTTGAATGTGGGACTTTGGGTTAGGTTTAAGTGCATGGACCATGTCTGGGAATTTCATTCCATCACGGATGAAGAAGACTGGAAAATTGTTTCCCACAAGATCAAAATTACCCTGTAGTCACATGACAAAAAGGTCAGTGTAAGAACCTATCAACAAGGAGGGAAACTAACTTCTTGACAGAATGGAGCTTGGCCTCCGTCATGGTATAATAAAATATCAGATGACTTAAAATAAATGAAATGCTGAACCTATGAACCTTCAATAAAAGGACTAAGTAATACGATTGGAGATGCATGAAAAAATGTTATGTAACCACGTCCCATGGGAAAATACATCAACCAAAATAAAAATTCCTTAACCAACATAGTTGTAAAGTTTTAGAAGTATATTAATCAAAATAGAAAGATTTCCAGTTCTTTTAGTAAAAGCCACTTAAAGCTACAGGTACATATGCCCCTAAACATATGAATCATTCGCAAATGACCATCTCCATAAGCCCCTTTGGCTGGCTGGCTGGCAGGCAGGCAGGCGCGCGCACACACATCCTCGAGGATCTAATATAAATAGTAATAAAACAATTATCAGATAAGCCCTCACCTCTCTGGTGTAAAATTTCACTGCAAATCCACGAGGATCTCTCAGGGTTTCAGGGCTGCCACGCTCATGGATAACAGTAGAAAAGCGGACAATGACAGGTGTCTGAACCCCTGGGGATCGAAGAAAATCAGCACATGTAAGGTTAGAAATGTCATGGGTGACCTCAAAGAAACCCTTGGCACTGGCTCCCCTGGCATGGACAACACGTTCTGGAATCCGCTCCCTATCAAAATTTGCAAGTTTCTCCACTAGATGATAATCCTCAAGGAGGATTGGACCTGTCAAATTGAAGCAGCTTAAATCCCTGAACTAAAAGTTTAAATTATATCCATCAAAGTGAAGCAAAAAATAAAATGAAAAGCACTAGCCACTAATGACTCATATTATGAATTAATATCTACTATCTAGCCCGACAGAAAAAAGAAAGATACTCCACCCCTGTAGATTAACACTACAAAATCTACCTCAAGATGAACCAAAAAGAAAGCATTTAAAAATAGATTAACTTTATAATTCTGTTTGACATTATTTCACAGAGACTACCATCAGAAAATCACAGTGCATTTATAAAAGATAAGATGGCCTACAACAGAGACTAGAGCACCCATATTTAATGGTTAAACCAAAGCGCACAAGCTGATTATTTAGCTACCACTGGCAACGTAAATAATGATAAAGATGACAATGTTGCCCCCCACCCACCAGATTAACATAGATTTTGAAATTTGATATGGGATAAAAACAAAGATTAATGATTAAAAAAAAGTTACGAAATACATATACACAAGTCTGATTCAGCAAACAAGTAGTCTGATTCAAGGGAACAGCAAACAAGTCAAACACAAATCCAACACCTGGAAAGGGAAAGTTCCCAACTCTTAACACAAATACACAATAAACGACATCAATTACAAAACAGAACAGGAAACAAACAAAGAGAATATAGTGTTGATACCTCTAGGTCCAACCGTCATTGATGAGTTGTTGTTCCATACTGGAGCGCCGGAATTGGTGGTAAAGAACGGGGAGTTGAAAGCACTTGCAGGGCGGTTCTGTATCATCATCATATACAAACATAAACAATATTAGTCCAAGTTTTTTCGTTCAAATGGGAATCAAACAAAACCAACCCAAAAAAAATCATTTTTTCCTCTGAATCATTAGGGAAACCCTCACTAAGAGCTACTTTAAAAAAAAAAACATAACTTTGAGTGACATAGATACGTAATAAATAATAGAACCCATGAAGAAAATCAGAAAATGATTCAAATTAATCAAAAAAACATGGAAATAACAAAAGGGTAACAATCAAATAGTGATATTGAATTGATAATCAATAAAGCAATCAATTAATTAATATAATTAAGAGATAAATCAAATAATTAGATTCAATAACAAAGGTAATTAAGTACCTTGTATGGATCCATAGCGGAAGAGAGATTGTAGAAGAAGCTAATAAGATAAAAGAGGAGACAATTCGGAATTGTGTGGCAATCAAAGCTTGTGTTCACAATACAGCAATAATATCTATATTTATGTAACGCTCGTGGCTCACGCTTCTATATTTTGCTGCCTCAAGAGTCAGGCCTTAGCCTTACCCGTTATCGACAGCGAAAAATCCGTAATGAGACAAACAAGCTTCGACGTGTTCATTTACTCGCCAATATCACGTCTCGGATTTATTATTTATTTTTTGTGGTTCTTTAAATACTTTTGTTTCTGAATTCTTTAAATACAATTTTTGAAAAACAAAATCAACAACAGGTTATAATGTTTAAGCTTATTTCAAATGCATCCTTAATAATTTAATACACAAATCTCATAAGAGTATAAAAACAATAATCAATTTTCAACTCATTTAGATGAGTATATTATTGACTGATATTAATAAACACCTATAAACATAATATAAAAATTAAAAAATTATCCTAATTTTTTTATTTTAATTAATATAAAAAATAATATTGCATTCACCTATTACTATTTAAGATTATTTATTAAAAAAAATAAACGAAAATCTCTTGAAATTTGATAAAATCAATCAAAACTCGCTCATGTTTTAAAACCAAACAAAACCTTCTTATATTCAGATTTTGTTATTTTCTATTGGATTAACCGCACAACATACAAAGCAAAATGCCCTATATTTTCACAAAATTTCATCTAAACTAAAATTCTAGGACCTCTTTTTGACTTTGTTAAAAAAGAAAATGATGAATTAATTAGTTTTCAAACCGAACCTATTATATAAAAATTCGGGGAAAAAAATTGTTTTTTAAATTTTAGGACAAAATATCGTGAACCAGATGATACGTGATAAATTGGATTCTCCGCCGATATTTGTATTTTCAAGGCAGGAGATGGGACCCACTATAACAGAGATCATTATCTTTTTTTATGGTGATAAAAATAAATAAAAATTGCGAACGTCATGAGTTCACGGTTCCTTATCCTGGTGTTTTGTAAGTTTACTAAAAAGAATTTGTAACCACTTATGGGCAGAGGATGACGTGGGCCAGTTTAGTGCAGACACGTATCCTGAAACAGCCTTAAAATTTGTGCTTTCAATATTCAATAGTGTCCAAAGATAGACTCGAAGAGCTGTTTTGATTATTATTTTGAGGGAAAGAGTGTGAATGTTTTAAAAATTCAACCGTGATATAGAATTTGATGAATTCATCAATTAATTTATATTTTTACTATAATATTTATAAATTAGTCGATAATCTCAATAAATACTCTTTAGTGCCTTAATCTTAAAAATTTATGGATGATTGCTTCCACCGGTAAAGTGATGTCATAAGTTAAAACAAACTAATTTTTTTAATTCCTATAAATTCTACACAAAATATAACTAAACATCATTAAAAACTTGGAAAAATGACTTTTGAAATTAAAAAACACACACTAAATACTATGCATTGCTGGACTTTTTTGGACCCAACTTAAAGGCATATTTTTTTCTGACCATTAATAAATTATCATATCTTTTGCTAGGGGTGACAATTTGGATTAGGATTCGTTCAATTTGATTCACTTTAAGCGAATACAGGTTTGAAAAAATGGATTCGTTTAATAAATGAGTCGATTCGATTAAACGAATCGAATACGAATTTAAACTCATTGATTTGTTTAAGATTCGTTTAATTATTTTATTGTACTAGTTATTATTATTTTTTAATTAAGATTCAAGAAATTATGGTTAATTACCATAGAAAAATAATATTATTGATATTTGGTGAGGTATTTTTAGTAAATATATTAATTACATATTTCATATATATATATGAAAAATTAATATAAATAAATTATGTTAAATTATGTTATTGAATAATATCATGACTAAACGAATATTCGTATTTTGATATTAGGATTCATTTAATAAACGAATCGAATACGAATCCTGATATTAGGATTCGTTTAATAAACGAATAGAATACGAATTTATCACATTTTGATTCGATTCGTTAATTCATTTCACCACTTCTATCTTTTGCTATATTTTATTTTTCTAAAAACACTTTTTTAGTGTATTAATTTTTTCTAAGAAGTACCAACTTTTTTTATGATATAAACTAAAACCTCTCACCAACTTTGATGTTTACTTCAACAAGATTCAAACCTGAAAATTTTTTCAACACTACACTACAAGTATTTTTTTTGGTTAAACTATTTAGACTTATTGGTATCCTCGGGGGTTGTGTGTGCTCTCTCATATTTAATGAGGATTAAGTATCATTTTCTTTGTTCAAGTTAAAACTTATATTAAGTGGGTATCAAATATCGATTACCAAGTTCAACTCCATCTCAATTTCTTTTTTCTTCTGAAATGATTTTTATTCCTCTTTTAGCAAAATTCACTAGGATTATGTACAAATTTATAAACCCAACAAATCAGTAGCTAAAAGCTTAAACTGCAGTATCAGTTGAAAAATGTTTTTTTGTTCGAAGGAAATGGCAACAGGAGCACTGTAATTACAGTGTCCTATTATTACTTTGCCTGTTTGGACATTGCCCAACCCCGAGCAAAATAACACAGTTGAATCAGTTTTCTAGTCCTACTTTTGAACCCATGTTTAGCTGAGCCTAATGCCTAACACCTGTATGTAGGGGTGGCTATCGGTCCGATTTGGTTCCGAACCGGCCGGTTCTCGATTCCATACTTATGTGGAACCGGAACTGGAACCGAACGGTTCCGGTTCCATTCCGATTTTCTTTTTCTTTTTAATTTTAATAATGATTAAAAAAAATAAACGGTTTCACCGTAGAACTGTTGGAACCGAACGGTTTCAACGGTTCCGGTTCGAACTACTGGAACCGTTCGATTCCAGCGGTTCGATTTCTGTTCGGTTAAAGGGAAATCCTAACCGAACCAAAATATTACGGTTCCGATTCCGAACTGGAACCGTAGCCGGGTCTACATGCATGGAGTTATGAGCCTAATGGTCCATGTTTGGGCTAAAAGCTAGGCCTTGAATTGAGGCAGAGGAAACTTTCATCACGGGAAAGGTGACTCTAGGGATGTTAGAAGAAACGAGCAGTATATGTTATAGGTACGGATGATATAAAATTCTAATATTTTACCTAAAAATCTCGAATCTCAATTGAGATTTGGGATCTTGAACTATTTAGTTTGAGATTCAAAATGTTTTTCGTCCTGAATCCATAACAGAGATGAGATTGAGATTGACAAATCTCGGCCCATCCCGATCGATTGCTAACTCTAATTATAGGCAAAAAGATTCATGTGTAGGGTTAGGATTAGGTTGCACACTCATGTATCTAGCATGTGGAGTTTTGTAATAGGAATTCCACTCAATTATATTCACGCAGTTTATAATAACACAAAACCATGTGTTTCTGGAAACAAATATCAATCAGCAGATGGATTCAGAAGCATAAACGCATTCATGCACATAATCTAACATAAAAATGTTTGAAACAATTGGATAAATTAAAAGCTTACCTCAACAAGTATGCCTGGGAACGCAAAGAAATGCTCCCTTCAACCTCATTTGCAGTTCTTCCCAAATGACAATCCATTATCAAACCACGGATCATGTAAGGTTGCGTACATATTGAATCTTCCTCATAATTCACAGTGTGAGAAGCCTTGTGTGTAGGGCAATTCTCATGGTCCTGTCATTGTTTCACATAAACTCTCATGATATCAGTTCATGATTTCTAGCAGTTTTGCAATTCCTTTTGGAATGTCAGGAATGTTGAAGATTTGAGCAAGTTTAGGATTCTGACCATTTTTTCGCACCAATGAGGATTTCTCGTCATTATGCTGTGAATCAATCAGGATCGTTCAGATAAACCAGATAATTCACTTCTGAGTTCCAACAAGCTCACCAAAGCCAAGTCCAATTAACAAGCGACAGTCACAAATCATCACAGCATCGCCTTGCTTCACTTTCTTTAAAGCTAACACCTGAACCCAAAGAATGGTATTTGGACCTGAACATCCATGTTCAGGAGTTGAAACACTAGCCGCGTTGGTTTATGTATCTGAAACAAAACCATAAACCAAATGAACAATTGAATTTTTGCAAATCTCTAAGCTAGATGAAATCATCTTTTGTAACATAAAATAGCATGCCATATGTTAAAATAGAGGACTGTGCCTAATTTGATGCTACAAAGGAGGTCGTCATAACTTCAGAGTATAAGAGCAAACTCATCCACACAGTAGTAAACTGATTCCAAGTAACCTTCACTTCTCAAGGCACCATAGGGAGGCGCCACAGCGCCAATAGCTTTTATCCTGCAGAATGAATGAAAGAAAAGATTGATAGCCACTGGGAAACGACAAATCACATTTTCCCGCAGCATAAATCACTATGTCCAATAGTATGCAACTGGCTAGAACTCCGAAGGTGGGGTATGCAACTGGCTAGAAAGCTGAAGGGGGTTGAGCATGTTACAGTGCTTCAAAATCAAAAGAGCAAATGTGTTGTCCCTTATTTTTCTCAGAAATGGATATCTTCCAGTCACATCACTGATAATCAACACTCTGCTGCTTCTGTAATTAATAACAACATGGACATGAATACATTACAAAGTTAGAAAGGGTCATAAAAGGTAACCTAACTGCTAAAATCTGTTGAACAAACAATAAATGTGAAAAATCTGGCACAATGTTTTTAATCTCAATTACTCAACTCTCATTTGCAGTAGTTTAGTAGCAATTACGAACACTAATTATCGATTTTATCTGACGTTATGTTTCGACTCAAAACCTTCATATAGCAAAATCCAGCCCTTGTGCTTTTATCCGTGCTGTGGATAATATATAGCCATTCAAAGTCAGGTGCAAGTATTGATTAGGTCTATCAAGAGTTAGCTCAATTTCATCATGAGTATTGAACTCGATTGAGCTACCAGTTGATTAGTTCTAAAAATCTGAGTTCTGATATATAAAATTGACAGCTTTTAAACATTACTTAAACATGAAACACTCCAAATTTTTCACTAAACATGCACAGATATATATTAGTTAAAATGTATAATATGAACACTTGCATACAATAAGAGAGTGAGAACGCACCGTAGATATCTAGGGTTTGGTTGTCCTCCAGAAGCGACTCTTGTAAACCATAGACCTTTTATAGATGGCAAATTGCAACTTTGAGCAAGAAGAGTTTTGAATTCACCAACCATATAATGAAAACCAGTTCACACACTAAAACCTATGATTGAGCTCCAGAATTCTAATCCGGGTCCAGCTAGCTTCCCAGCATAAAAAAGTTGCAAGCGATCTAGACTCTAGAAGAAGACAGTTCGAGTATTCAACCAGTGCGTAAGAATCTATTCTATTAGATTTCTGATGCAAAACATTGGCAATACAACAAACTCTGTCATTACCAAACTTTTTACTATAAGAGGGCGCACTTGACAGGAGACGGTAGCAACCAGAGCAGCAAACATTAATTCAGCAAAAAAGAACCCATAGTTGCAAGAGTCAGCAACTAAATCAAGAATTACAATGTTGAACTTAAACATAAAACTGGCTTTTATTAAATGGAACAGGAAAATAGTCATGTAACATGCAAGTTTATTTTTGATATTACAATAGACAACAGCAAACATAGGATTAACATTCTTCAAATAGCTGCACCCCTTTGATGTTTACTCCTTGCTCACTCTCGGCAAGTCAAAGCTTCCAGGTCAGGTGTCACCTTCAAATGTTTGGCCTCACATTGAGACGAGAAGCTATCTTCTGACCCAGAGATCTGTCAGCCTATATTCATACCAGAAAAGAATACCAAGTAAGATTAATGAAGGAAGTTGGTTCATACTACATAAATTTCAAGATTGAGAACACCACCAAAATTTGCAACTTTGACCCTTGAAGGTCACAGCTATAATTTGCAATGAGCTGACAGGAAAGGGAGTCTCACCTGAGACCAGTATGAAACCCATATGCTGCGAACCTCGTGGGTGATACGAGGGTCAGATAAAGCCTTAAGCCATCGGTTGATGAACCGCTCTTGCCTAAAAAGCGACCATATAAAAATGTAGCAAAAAGGTTAACGCTGTGATTTCACTAATATATTTCAATTGAAAAATGAAGGCAAACATGAGTTTACCTGTCCGGGGCCCAGGATCGGTATCTTTCTCCAGGCTGCTTAAAGTTGTTTTCCTTCTCAATGCAAGCCTGTATGTATTTACCAGTAAATTTGGAGAATTTAGCCTTTGCAAATATATTCTTATTATGTTCAACAACAAACCACTCGCAATGGGTGAACCCATTGACAAATCTTTTACCAGTAAATTTGGAGAAGTTAGCCTTTGCAAATATATTCTTATTAGGTTCAACAACAAACCCATTCCTAATGGGTGAACCCATTGACAAATCTACATCGAACTGGAATTTCAAGATTTAAGAAAAGTCGAGTACAGAAATTTACCTTCTCACGCCTTCCAGTAATTACATCAGAAGGAATGGGATATCTCTCAGCGTGACGAGTAGGATCATACCTCGAAGGAAAGTAATCGACCTAAAATAAAACATCATAGCATTAGCATCCAATTAGAGCATAATTTGATAAGACTAGCAGACAACAGGTTAGCATCTAAACATCCACTTGTATAAGGCACCTGTATCTTTGAGGCATGCATCATTATCTACGTTAAGATACACGTCAATAGATTCATAGGTTCCTAAACTAATTTTATTCATCAATTTGGTTTTCAAAAGAAGGGGGGGGGGTTGAAGAATCTAAGTACCTCCTCATCCCTGTGCATGAAATTCATGAAACCATCATAATGATTGTTGTGATGAGGACATTTAGGTGCATTAACAGGGAGCATCAGGTAGTTGGGTCCAAGGCGGTGCCTCTGGGTATCACCATAGGCAAAAATTCGACACTGGAGCATCTTATCATTTGAGTAGTAGATGCCAGGAACCACAATACCAGGGTTAAATGCAAGCATTTCGTTTTCTGCAAAGAAGTTATCGATATTCTTGTTCAAGACCAAGCGTCCAACTGGCTGCAGGGGGATGATGTCCTCAGGCCACCACTTGGTTACATCACATGGATCAAAGTCAAATTGGTCCTCATGATCGGGATCAATAGTCTGGATGTAGAGTTTCCACTCAGGATAGTTTCCAGCAGCAATTGAGTCGTAGAGATCCTGAGTAGCGTGGCTGTGATTAGATCCACCTACTGTGATTGCTTCTTCATCCGTCAAACTCTTAACTCCACAAGTTGGTTTCCAGTGAAATTTCACATAGTGCACTTTCCCATTCTTATTGACCAGTGTAAAAGTCTGAACACCAAAGCCTTCCATGTGCCTGTAATCTTGTGGGATACCCACATCATCAAAGAACCAGGCAAATGTGGACAAACTTTCAGGATGGTAGGAGAGGAAATCAAGGATCCTCCAGTACTCTTGGATGTGAGACTTTGGATTGGGTTTAAAAGCATGTATCACATCTGGAAATTTGATTGCATCACGGATGAAAAAAACAGGGATGCTGTTTCCCAGAAGATCCCAATTTCCCTGAGTTCACAATAAGAACGTATGAATCAATAGAATGAATAAGGATTTGTTAGTAACTTCATAACGAAATGGAATATCGAATAAGATCTATGTATGAGAATCTTGAACCTTTATAACCTAGAAAGATGTTGTTACAGCCGCATGTGATAAGAACAACAGCCAAATTAAGAATTTTAAAGTTGTAGAAAATTTACTCTCCTATTTATTAATTGGCAACTAAAAATGCAATAAGACCATCCATCATATTTACTGACCAAATGTTGTTTTCATGATCTGGATTGTGGCTTCCATGATCCAATATAGGTACTGGATACATATGTCATCGTCCAATACTTTTAGTGCTAAAAAAAAGAAGAAAGCATCAGATAAACCCTCACCTCTCTGGTGTAAAACTTGACTGCAAATCCTCGAGGATCCCTGAGAGTTTCAGGGCTGCCACGCTCATGGATAACAGTGGAGAAGCGGACAATAACAGGTGTCTGAACACCTGGAGCTCGAAAAAGATCAGCACAAGTAAGGTGAGAAATATCATGGGTGCATTCAAAGAAACCCTTAGCACTAGCTCCCCTGGCATGGACAACACGTTCCGGAATCCTCTCCCTTGCAAAATGAGCTAGTTTCTCAACCAGATGATAATCCTCAAGGAGGACAGGACCTGTCAAACACAAATCCCTAAAACTCTTCGTAACTAGGAACAATAAAAAAGAACCATATACATATATCCATGTATTATTCCATGGATCAGATCTTGACCGAATGATTATACTTTAGAAACAACAGCGATCACAGATCAGCAATTTCAAGACATCCAAATGTTCTCAATTTCTTCTTTGGTCCAAGTTTAGTCTCTTAATTACCTTATTATTGATACTAACAACAATAATGAAGTAATTAAACAGATATGTTGTTATTGTGATGATGATTAAATAGCTCTAAAACAAATAAATATTCCTCAATTATTATATTTCAAGATTACAACAAACAATTAAAAAAAACACACACACACACATATCAAAACAAGTAAGCTGTAGATTTAGATCAGATCAGATGAATACCTCGAGATCCAACGGTCAAGGAGTGGTTGTCGTTCCAAACAGGAGCGCCGGCATTAGTAGTCATAAAGGGGGCATTGTGAGAACTTGATGGAAGGTGCTGCTCATCAACAATTCAATATACAAATATAATTACTATCAAATACATCATAACCGCTGAAAATTTTTTAAAGGAAAAAAAAAATATTTCATTCCATTTTCCTGGGAACCAAACAAACGAGTTCGACTTCTATTCTGGAATTCAGTTGAAGGCATAATTTCAAAAAAAAAATTGTATTAGCGGCAAAACTTAAAAGCGCGAAAGCTAAGGGTAATTATTTATTCTTAGAAGTTGGAACGTTCTTTTTTTATTTTGTTTTTTAAAATATTTGTTAATGCAGCGAATAAGGCGTAATTTGGAAGCTTCATGGGTCAATTTTGGGCCTGTGTTTGTTTGTTGGGCCTCTTCCGGCGTCTCATACGATGATACAAATCCGGCACTCGTATTCGAATCATAATGAAAACGACTTTATACTATTTTTTTTTTGAATCGTTGGAGCCCGTAGCCAATCTATCATTTCCTGATCTAGTTATAATTTAATATGTTATAAAGAAAAAAATTGATTTTATTTGTTATATTATGTTATTAAATATTAAATACTAAGTGTTTAATCGAAATTTGATATACGTTTATTAGAGAGTATTGATTGAGAGTATAAATAAATTTATAAATATTACAAAGTGTAAATTAACTTATAAATTGATCAAATTCTATACCAAATTCTTGATCTAGTTATAATTTAATATATTATAAAGAAAAAAAAATTGATTTTATTTGTTATTTTATATTATTAAATATTATTCTAAGTATTTATATATATTTATTAGAGGTATTGAGTGAGAATATAAATAAACTTATAAATATTACACTGTAAGTATAAATTAACTTATAAGTTGATCAAATTCTATATCAAATTCCTGATCTAGTTATAATTTAATATATTATAAAGAAAAAAATTGATTTTATTTTTTATTTTATATTATTAAATATTTCTAAGTTGATCAAATTCTATACAAGCATATTGGTCTTGATCTAGTTATAATTTAATATATTATAAAGAAAAAAAATTTGATTTTTCTCGAGATCTTTGGTCCCACGTAAATAATTATTTACATGTTGATCTTAAAAACAATCCGAGCAAGCTGGATCTAAAACATTTAGATGAAAAAATATATAATGTTGTGAGCTCAATTAATTTGAAAACGAAAACGTAAACTTTTAAGAAAAATAAAAAGAATTAATTTATTGTTAGATCAAACTCTTTTTATATATCCTACGGCGATCTTATTCTACTAATTAAGCTCTAATATTTATGCTGCAGAATGAGAAACATTTCCATTTTTAAATTTCCTTAATTAATTGTAAAATAAAAGGTGACTGCTGACACTCATGAAGATTGAACCAAAATGATCCACATCAGGCATGATCTAAATAAACTATTAGTCACCCAGATCATGATCTGATTAAGTAAATAAATAAATAAATTATCTAAAAATTAAATAACCAAAAACAAAAACAACCCAGCTGGCATAAACCTGAACCAGATCAAAGAATCAAATGATCAAGAACAAATAAGTAAGAGCAAAAAAAAAAAATGTACTTTGTAGGGATCCATGGCGATGATTGCTGAAGAAGAGAGAGATTTTTTTTTTTAATTTTTTTTTTGGGAAGAAAGGAGAAGCTAGTAATTGAGTTGAGTGAGTAGTAATGAAATGGGTGCGATTTATAGGGGGCTCGTGGCATGCGCGTGAAATACTCGGGCCGATTTAATCGTCATATACTGAGAAGAGTTAGTGAAAGAGTCAATTATTGGGACCAGACAACTGGGACGTGTTCCCTGTCGTGTATAGAGTTATTCATATAAACGAAAGTCTTGTTTTTTTCTCTTTATTTAGTCTTTTGATAGAGTTATTCACCCACTTCTATTTAATTTTATACAAATATCTTTTATCTTTTTTTTTTTTTTTTGAATTATTGAAAAATAAATAATTTTTATCATATCATGAAATTATTGTGTTTTTCGTTCCATGGGCAATTCGGAAAAATCACTCATCGAACAAACATTTTCTAACAATGAATTTATTTAGTTTGTTTTAAACCAAAAGCAAACTTGGCAGACAAACAGGAAAACACACAGATATGAACAAAAGATTTAATTTGGTTCGGCGGAACGGGTCCAATCTACGTCCGCGGGTGCAAAAGAAAAAAAATCTTTTATTATGAGCTCGGGTCAGACCGGCCTACTATTTATCTCTCCTTTAAGCTTTTTCTCTCTTTTACAAGTTGTATGAATGCTTAGAATCAAAATAGTAAACTCTTTACAACGAATTCTCAACCCTTTTATATAGTATGCCTAAACTCATTATTCCATCAACTCGTGACGTCAGTCACATTATCAAGTTACATTGCGTAGGCTCTCTTCCCCAATCAACCTACTAGTAGTAGTTCTGTCGCCTAACACAACTAATCTTTGTCATATGAACCTCATTAATTCACCTTTCATTTGGTAACTGCTACACACTCTACTCATGTGCCAACCTGTATTACAACAACTGCTACTCGATTGCGTGTGTCAGTGGGCAAGCCTGAGGCTCTCTTCCATCCCATCAGCAGTTGGCCTACTCCTATCTTATTAGTCATTGGGAGGCTCAAACTTCCATTTAGGGCTTACGTCGTCCATCTAATAACATAATGTTACAACCTCAACCCATATCTTCGGTTCAACCTATCGAAACAAGTAACGTCCTTCCTTGCATCTACTAACAGGTCGGGTCAGTTGAAAAGCCTTCACTTTCTCCGCCTTATCTTCAAAAAGGTCAATCTGACATTAAGCTTCTCAATCGCATCAGTTACGAGCATGTGGGAACATTGAGAAATAACTTTCATCGATGACAGTCTGAACTGTTATGATTTTCTTCTAGTTTGTATCTTCTAATGATCACATTCCCCAAGTGTATGTGTGTATTTCACATAAATCGGCGATGTTGTCCCGGGCTCGCGGCCCGGTCGGGAGTACGGAGTAGCCCGAGGGGGACTAAACCGGAGAATATTGGAGTCGCCATCCAGTGTGAACTGGGAAATGATTTAAGGTCGTACTCACCCCTCACAATGGAAGACCTCAAACCGTTGGGTTCGGAATGGTCCATTACTTATGCCACTTGTAATGAACGGATTCATGCAATAATATAATCAAGTCTACGCAACATACATACGCAAGAATAACCTATATTTAAGTTTGCATGCATAAAAGTAAGGGAAATAAAGGCAAGTACACAGTCTCATGAACACATTAAGCAGATAAATGCGGAAATATAAATAAATGATGATTGTCTAAGCGCAAATAATGAAATGATATGATTAATCATGTAGTGCAAAATAAATGATTAAAGAAGCAAACATGCATGAGATATGACGAAAAGAAGTATGTGCACTGTATGTGCATTCGTGTAGCGTTTGAAACGCGTTCGAACGGTAAACAGAATGTTCACGTTCGTATAGTGTTCGGAAACGCGTTCGAACGGGACAATGCCTGATGCATGATAAAACAGAACACGTGCGCGTTCGAGTGGCGTTCTGAAACGCGTTCGAACATAAATGAAATAGAATGTCCGTGTTCGTATAGCGTTCGGAAACGCGTTCGAACGAGGTAAGACCTGATGCATGACAAAATAAAATACATTCGCGTTCGAGTAGCGTTTTGAAACGCGTTCGAACGGACTGAGGCAGAATGCGTACGTTCGTGTAGCGTTCGGAAACGCGTTCGAACGAGATTACCAAAGTGGCATCTGAAATGACACAAACACATGCATGGATAAACAAATACATAATGTAGGACCTCGTATGCCCGATTGAACATATTTCACATTGTAGGCACTGCATTTTTTGCATATAAGTCCATATGATGAGTCTCATTTAGAGGCACTACCTTTTATGTCACGGAAGTCGAGGGAAACGGACGTCGGAATGGAAAATTCAGAATAAGTATGTCATCAGATTCATTTCACAAGTTCACTGTTTTCGTTCATGCTGCGTTCGTTACCATGTTCGAACGTCAAGCAGATTGCGGGCGTTCGTGTAGCGTTCGAATCGGCGTTCGAACGGTGTCGGTATTTCTGGTTTTGCTGCTAGCCTCATACCCAAGCTCAATTAGCCCACCAAATCCCATAAAACACATCCAAATTAATAAAACACATATTTAACACATGGTGAAATTAAAGCAAATCTAAAAATCACATACAAAATATAAAATAATCACCTACTAAAATAACAAATACACTTACCTAAACAAAATAAATCACATCCCAATTTAGCCAAATCTTGTCTCCAATCAATCTTTTATTTTCCTTATATAACACTAAAAAATATCTCACCTTTATTACATGATCTCTCATTCCTTCTCCAACAAGATTTAACCATAGCATTTGCCTATAAAAAGAAGCCTTCACCACACATCCAATGTGCTAGCACATTCATACAAACCTCAAAAATTCTGCAAGGCATTAACACCCTAGCTCATTCACACAAGAAATCCCCATAAACCACCGAAAATAGTAACCACATACAGCCCTTAACACCACCAAAATAGTAGCCCTTAACATCACCAAAACAGCAGCCCAAATACCCCAAAACAGTGGCCTAAAATACTGGAACAGTGACCAGAAAACGTCACCGAAAGAGCAGTGAAATACAGTAAAAACAACAGCAAAACAAGGAGAACGACGACTCAAAACAGTGAGACAACGAACGAGAGCAGTGAACCAGTGAACTGGAGGAGTTGCGGAGCGTTAGCCCTTTCGACGATCGTGTACCGTACATCCGAGAGGTGATTTAAAAGGTTAGACCTGATGGCACTTTTTCTATTTATTGTCATTCGTTTTTTAATTGTTTTATTCGCATGAGAGTCGTTTGTGGATGCATGTTGTGGCCTTTGAATAAAAGGGAAAATATGTCGTCTCTTGTGGTATATAGGATGAAAACCCAGACGTAAATTTTGTAGCCGAATCCGAATGGACGGTAGTGCGGTCTGTACTTGGGATACATCTCCACGTACCACTTGAGTAAACGGCACATATCTCCCTTTATTTTATCTTGATTGTTTATTATCTGCATCTTATGTTTCGCCATTTTTATTTTCTGTATGTTGTTTGTTTGTGTGTTGATGATGTAATGCGTATGGGCTTAGCATATTGGTCTAAAGGTTCTCCATTTGAGGGAAGAAAAGGCCAAAAGGCTACCTTTACGCCAATACTTTGCCACGACGGACAAATTATGTTTGGTTGGATGTGAGATATGTTCAACCGAGCATACGAAGTCCTATATCATTGTCTTTACTTTCTATGCATTATGATATTAGCTTATGGGCTTAGTAAGTCGGATTAAATGTCCTCTATTTCGAGGGGTTAAAATCATTTACCACGATACTTTGCCGCGCCGGAAGACGTATATTCGGTTGAATGTAAGATGTGTTCAATCAGGTATACAAAGTCTGATATCATCGTCTTTATTTTTATATGCATTATGTCATTAGCGCATGGGCTTAGTAAGTTGGATTAAAGTTCCTCCGTTTCGAGGGGTTAAAATCATTTACCACGATGCTTTGCCGCGCCGGATGACGTATATTCGGTTGAATGTAAGATGTGTTCAATCGGGTATACAAAGTCCGATATCATCGTCTTTATTTTTATTTGCATTATGTCATTAGCGCATGGGCTTAGTAAGTTGGATTAAAGGTCCTCCGTTTCGAGGGGTTAAAATCCTTTACCACGATATTTTTCCGCGCCGGATGACGTATATTCGGTTAAATGTAAGATGTGTTCAATGGGATATACAAAGTCCGACATTGTTGTCTTTATTTTTATGTGCATTATGTTATTGGCTCATGTGCTTAGTAAGTTTGATTAAAGGTCCTCTATGTCGAGGGTTTAAAATCATTTACCACAATGCTTTGTCGCGCCTTGTAGCCCGTTATTATTTATTATGTGGCATCTATTCACATGTTCATGATTGTGTCATGTTGTTTACTGTTTTTTGAGGTCACTGCTGTAACCCCGTGCGAACGCGTTTCAGAACACCGCACGAACGCATGTTTTCTGTCTCAGTTCGTTCGAACGCATTTATGAATGCTATACGAACGCGAACCTTTTGTTTACCGTTCGAACGCGTTTACTAACGCTACTCGAACACGCACATATTTCCTTTGTTTTATCATGCATCAGGTCTGGTCTCGTTCGAATGCGTTATCAAACGCAATACGAACGTGAACCTTCTGTTTATCGTTCGAACGCGTTTACGAACACTACTCGAACGCGAATGCATTTTGTTTCATCAGGTCATGTCCCGTTCGAACGCGTTCTCAAACGCTATACGAACTCGAACCTTCTGTTTACCGTTCGAACGCGTTTTCAAACGCTACACGAACGCGCATACACTGAACTGAGTCTTTTTCATCATATGTCATGCATAATTGTTTCTTGGGTGATTTATCTTGTATCATGTAATCAATCATACTATTTGTATCCATGCATTTATCTATTTGATGTGTTCATGAGATGGTATTCAAACATGATTTAGCCTATTTAGTTGTTCATTTTCTAGTATGATTAGTCATTTATTTTGCGTTTGGGATTTGCATTATGTTTAGGTTGTTCTTTGTTTTCCGCATTATGTTAGGTTGTTCTTTGTTTTCCGCATTATATGATCGAAGTGTGTTCATGAGATTGTCGTGTGCTATTGCATGTTCGCTGTTATTCCAATTTGCTTTCATGCGTGATTACTATTATCTACCGACATGCCTATGATCGAATGTAATATGCTTATGACATCGCATGCTAGCCATATTTATCTTTATGCATGCAAATCGGGACATATATTATATGCAAATAGGTTGTATGCAAATATGAAAATGTGTTACATGTGACCTTAGATGAACATTTGATTTATGCACACGAACTTAGGAGTAAATTATCCTTGTAAATAAATGTTGCTTAGGCTTGGTTAAATTATTGCACAAATCATTTCATTACAAGTGGCATAAGTAAGGGACCATTCTGAACCCAACGGTTTGAGGTCTTCCCTTGCGAGGGGTGAGTGCAGTCTTAAATCTTTGTCTCTGTTCACACCGGGTGGCGACTCCATTATTTTCCGGTTTAGTCCCCCCGAGAGCTACTCTGTACTCACAATCGGGCCACGAGCCCGGAACAGCATGCGTCGCCCAGTTCATGTGTTCCCACACACATTCAATCGAGAGTACCTCGTCTGGCGCGTCAAAACATCGTGGTAAAGATAGTCTTTAAGTATTTCTCTCGATTGGAGTGCATTTAATCCACCATAGTTAGCCCATGCGCACTAGATCACAATGCATGAATAAACAAATAGATAACATGCGAAAAATAAATAGCGAAATAATAAAAGGCGTGGCAAAATATCGTGGTAAATGTAACTTTTTAGACTTTTTCTCCCTCAAATAGAGGACATTTAAACCAACATAATTAGCCCATGCGCATCAAATAACAATGCATAGAAGATAAATAAAGCAATAATATGGGACCTTGTATGCCCGATTGAACATATTTCACATTCAATCGAGTGTACTACGTCCGGCGCGGCAAAACATCGTGATAAAGGTAGCCTTTAGGCATTTCCCTCTAATGGAGGACCTTTAATCCACCCTAGTTAGCTCATGGGCATTAGATTAACAATAAAGAAAAAGACACATAGAAAGTAGATAGCGGAACAATGAACACAAAAATGCCTAAGACATGATAAAGGAATCTGTCCCGAATGCCTGCGTTCGTGTAGCGTTCGGAAATGCGTTCGAACGGAGGTGAGACAGAATGTGTGCGTTCGAGTAGCGTTCGGGAACGTGTTCGAACAGGATGGCGAAAATGGCATCCATAATGCAGTAAACACATGCGGGAATGTTTCCCCAAGTGGTACGTGGAGTTGTATCCCAAGTACAGACCGCACTACCGTCCATTCAGATTTGGCTACGGAATTTATGTCTGGGTTTCCATCCGATATACCACGAGAGGCAACATTCACGCGTTAACACAATACAATCATAAAAATGGACATTAAGTATGATAATGCATATAACAACACATAATCAAAGAAAAAAAAACATGCGGAATGATAAAGAGCTAATAATACGAAATAAATGTGCGATAAATAGATAAAGGAACGTTAAAGAAATATGTGACAAAGAATTTGGTCGTTTTTGATATAGGACCTCGCACACCCGATTGGACATATTCCATGTCTAACCGAGCGTGCCGCATCCAAGCTACAAAATAAAAAGTAATAAAGGGTGCCCTCAGGTCTTACCTTTTAAGTTGCTCCTCGGAAGTGCGTCACGTCGTCGCCGGAAGGGTTACTGCTCCACAACTTTTCTGTTTTTCTAGTCCATTATTTTCCTTCACTGTTCCGCTGTTTTCGCTGTTGCTTTCTCGGTTTTTCCTCGCTGTTTTTAGTTGTTCCTTTGCCGCTGTTTTGGGGTGAAACTTGGACTGTTTTAGGGGTAGTTTTCGGTGATGTAGGGGACTGTTTTGAGCTGCAGTTTTCGGTAATGTAGGGCTGTTTTGGGTGTGATTTTCGATAATGTATGGGGCTGTTTTGGGTGTGATTTTCGATAATGTATGGGGCTGTTTTGGGTGTGATTTTCGGTGATGCAATGGTTGGTTCTTGTTGTTGTGTTGGCGTGAATAAGCTCTAGAGAGAGGAGTGAATGTCTAAGGTTTTACTTCTTTTATCTTTTTTTGATGGTTGCCGAGAGTCTCTAAGGGGTTAAGGGTTTGGAATTTTGGTTTCTTTTATAATGGTGCACTAGGGTTTCTAGGTAATGAAGGGAATCATGCCAATAAGGGAGGTGATTAATTAGTTTTTTAAAGGAAAAAATATTGTGTAATTTTGGTGGGGATATATTTATTTTGGGAGGTGATTGGATTTGATTTGTTTGGTTTATGAAGGGTATTTATTTTGATTTGATTTGATTTGTTTTAATTTAATTGGATGTGATTTAATTTAGACATGTGTTTTAAATATTTTAATTATTTTTTGGATAGGACTTGGTGGGCTAAATGGGCTTTGGATGGGCTTGGGCGTGTGGCTAGCAGTAAAACAGAAAATACTGATGGTCGTTCGAACGCTTATTCGGACGCTACACGAACGCCCGCAATCTGTTCGTCGTTCGAACGTGTTTCTGAATGCGGCACGAACGCACATGCAGTGAACAGGTGAATTAAATCTGATGACATACTTATTCCCTTCTGACGACCGTTTCCCGCAACTTCCGTAACTTATCGGGTAGTGCCTCCGACCGAGGCTCATAATCGGGCTTTCATGCAAAAAAACAAGTGTCTACAATGTGACTGTGCCTCTTCTGGCTTACTCCAAATCTGACTCCCTTTGTTGCAAGCACAAAACATATCTTCTGACTACCTCGGGTCATTCTTCATCTTTATGAACATTATCGGACCTAATCATTCTCATCTGCACCTCGGGCTCTGGTCCTTCGTCCGACTTATCACCTTTATGAAGATCTTGGACTTTCATTTGTTAAGTGCCAAAAACTTATTCTACCCTCTTCATACTTCAGAGCCCCTCGGGGGGTAAAATCACCATCAACATTATTATTTATCAATGTTAATTTATTAATACACATAAATATGTGATTCTATAGAACGATCGTGAAACTTATAATGCTTATGGAATAAAATATTATGAAATAAAATATCAATCTATCAAAATTAGAGTAGTTGAGATGATAATATTTATAAGGATATGTGTGTGGACTATGAGAGGTAAAATAAATTATGATTAAGATGGTTCGAGCATATTCAACGTAAATTTTTATGTGCTCTGTTAGAAAATGAGATCAAATACTATTGTCACATGTCAAGCGATATAAGATAAGGTCTAAGTTGACATTAAAAAAAATCATGACATAAATTTTATGAGGTTTAATGGAATAATGATTTTGGATAGCATATAATAACGTTTAAAGATTCATAAAATCCGCCCCACATAACATAATTTTGTTGGCTTTGTTATATATATTTTTCTCAATTGCCGACATCCACCCTCATAAAATATTTAATTTGCAGTAATGTAGTGCAATGCAAAATTGTTAAGATGATTATGATTTTTTTTTTTCTTTAATTCATATTTTGTAAAATTTAAACGTCCAAACTTTCATATAAATGGCAAAAACTATAATTTAGTATAGATGCCTACATCTTTTAAATTGTATATTTATAATGTTCTAAATGTAGACAGTATTTGAGAGCGCTCCCTAACTAAAATCTTATCTTTAAAACGTGTAGGTGTCATCATTTACGAATTATTTGGTTCGAATTAATGTCTGCATTTCCAAAAATTTTATATAAGAATTAGTAAAGGACAACAATATCTCTTTCTAGACCCGGTCGTGGAACCTGTTCAAAATCGGAACTGAACCGATAGGAATTGGTCGGTTCCGATTTCGGAATTAGAATCGGACATGATTTGTTCGGTTCAATTAGGGTTATAAGTAACCGAACCGAAAAGAACCGGACGGTTCCAACTATTACAATCGGAATCGTTGGAACCGTCCATTTCCGACCGCCAACAACTCCAAAATATAAATTCCCAAATACGCTTATTCGAGCCATAGAATTGCTCAATTCTGACAAAAGATACTTATTAAATCGAATAAGTCCATTAGACGTAATATAATTCTTTTGTTGTATATGTATATCTGGTAGAGATCATATTCATGCTAGCAAGAACGTTGTTATGCGGAATACGTGACTCATGCCACTCCATTTGTCAACATCCACTAATTTGAAATAACATTAATAAAACGGCTAATTTTATGGGTAATTTAGGTATCATAATAATAATTAAAAAATATATAAATATGAGGATATACTTCATCTTCAATAAACCAATTCTCAAATCCCTCAATTCCTTTAATTATCTCATCTTCAATTTCTCCCATTGATTTATTTTTACAATTCTTCAATATTAACAAAAAATGGAAAGCACATCTGAGAACACATTGTCGAATGTACCAACCCAAGAGAGCGATCAAAGTATCGGTACACTGAGATGAGAAGTTAAGTCTCGATCTTCCGATATTTTCAAAATTTATTTTCATTTAGTCGAGACTGAAAATGAAGGTCTAATAGCAAAACTGATGGTTATGTCTGGTGGGGCGATTGTGGAACCCATAGGGTCAGATCGGTGTCCGCGCAGCGAAAGTGGGTATAACTCATAAATATCAAGTATGGGTGTATATATATAAATAACTTAATGGAATATTATATTTCATCACAAGTGCATATGAAAAAACGGGGGCCAAATCGGAGTCCGAAAGCTCAATAATAGACAAAAATGGCAGAACCAATAATTAGCCCACTGAACTTTTATCCGACATCTCAATAGCCCACCAAACTTTTATTTTCACCATTTAGCCCACTGAACTCTTAAAAACGGTGTAACAAACCCATTTAGTGTAACGCCGTTCCGTTTACCATCCACGTCAGATTTTTCCGTTAGGAGTTGATGACATGGCAGCCAACAGTGCAAATGCCAAATATAACATAACACATAATTGACCCCCTGAACTTTTATAATACATCCATAACCCCCTGAACTTCAATATTTTACCTATAAGCCTACATAACTCTCATAAATGATGTTAAAAACCTTTATAACTACATAAACTATCATCAACACAATCATGTCTTGAAAAAATTACAAATGATCTATTTAATTTCATTTGAACATTATCAACACTACTAAAAAAAAATTCAATATTAAAGAAAAATAGTAAAACACAATCATATCTAATTTTTAATAAATAATTTTAGAATAAAGGTGACGCAACATATAAATGGTCCACAATAACAACACAGAAAGACGAAAAAAGAAACAGAATATTGAAAGAAAAATACAAAATAATAGACTTAGATTAACCATAGTATCTATAATAATGATATTGTTTAATTTAATGTGTGTAACAAACATGTTTAGATCAACAATAATGATATTTGTTGATAATTTAAGTACCATGAATTTGTGTTTAATATGTTGCGTCACTTTTATTCTAAAATTATTTATTAAAAATTAGATATGATTGTGTTTTTACTATTATTTTTTTAATATTGAAAATTTATTTTTTTTAATAGCGTTGATTAATGTTCAAATGAAATTAAACAGATCATTTGTAATTTTTTCAAGACATGATTGTGTTGATAATATTTTATGTAGTTATAAAGAGTTTTTAACATCATTTTTTAGAGTTATGTAGGCTTAGAGGTAAAATATTGAAGTTCATGGGGCTAATTGGATGTATTATAAAAGTTCAGGGGGTCAAATATATGTTCTGTTATATTTGACATTTGCATTGTTGGCTGCCACGTCATCAACTCCTAACGGAAAAATCTGACGTGGACGGTAAACGGAACGGCGTTACACTAAATGTTTGTTACACCGTTTTTAAAGTTCAGTGGGCTAAAGGGTGAAATAAAAGTTTGGTGGGCTATTGAGATGTCGGATAAAAGTTCAGTGGGCTAATTATGGATTCTGCCCAAAATAAAACTCTAATGCACATCGCGCGCATGATATAGTGTGCGCGCTACATTGAGCACTGCATTGTTAATGCGCATGTACATTTACCACAGTACGCGCTCACTGTGGCAAGTGTAATAGGTGATTGCATGTGCATTTACTACAATGCACTCGCAATATAGAAAGTGCAAGAGCTGACTCTCTGAAATTGAAATTTCGGAGAGCTGAAAATTTATTTATTTTTCAAAATACATTTTATAACTTTTCAAAATATTTTCATACATCCAAAATCTAATTTTTAATATCAAAACCAATATCAATACATATTAAAGAATAAAATATTTTTTTTTCCAAAATATCAAATATTTTTTCAAAAATATAAATTTATTCAAAATACGCACATGCGTAAATTTTGAATCTAAAATACAAACCAAACAATAATTCCACAAAAAAAAATTAACCCTTGAACAATTATAGGCCACTTAAAGACGGTCAAGTAATTATAGAATGATAGTCATAGCTCTAAGTTTTCACTTAGGGTTCCAAATTCTAATTTTATATTAATGTCCAACATTAATATTTTTGACCAAATCACAAACATATTGTGTTTATGTTTCCAAAGCATCCATACACAAATTTATTAGCATAATTTCAACTTTACGCTATTTTATTATGTATCAAATACAAAAATATAGCTTATTAGATAATATCAAATTTACCTAATAAACTTGAACTAAAGATCTAATCATCAAAAAGCTCATCTAAACACTTCTTTCGGCTAATTTCTCTAATGTTTTGCCTTAATGTTTGTTTGCTTAAAAACTTGCTCAAGCTTGTCTTTTATAGTCAAGCTTATGTAATTTTTAATTAACAAAAGTTTTACTCAACTTTTAGGTGGGTTTAATCCAATTTGTCCAAATATGCATAGTTAGATATGACTAATCACATTTGTCTACCACTATTAGCTATTGCACAATGAATTGTAAATATTATTTGAGATCTGAGAGACAAACGAATAATACATAAATATTACGTGTAAGTAGATCAATTGTCTCATTTAAATTATAAAATCGACAAGATCCAGAGTATTTTCAAGATCAATATCTAAAATATATGCTCAACTCGCACAAAGTGCAGGCCATGTACTAGTATTTATAAAAGTTAAATATTGTCAAACCTCTTCATCGCGTCACGTGACAACTTCATATTAAAATTATAAAATTAAATTAATAAATATATTAAATAAAAATACAAATTATTATTTTATAATAATTCTATTATGATAATAAAACATATTACATTTATCATTATAATAAAAACACTATTAAAATTTTTTTTTTTTTGAAATCGTTGGAAATCTCGCCGCCAAACCACCAATTTCGAGCTTAAATGGAGTAGGTAAAATCTCTGATTGTCCCAGACTTTTACAAGTAACACACTCCATAAATTCGAACCAAATACCTCAAGGTGAGATCCTAAGCCATACACCATGCCACGCCCCATGGGGACTATTAAATTATCTACAATTAACATAATCTCTATAATTGAATATTTTTATTAAATTATAAAATCAAAATATATCTAAAATTATTTTTATTATAAAATTATAAAATTAAAATAATAAATTATTAACATATGAAACTTATTACAATATAAAACCATAATCAAGTATTAAAATAAAAAACCTATTAATTTTTTTAATTATTTATTTAATATTTAATTTTTTTATTATAAAATTATAAAATTAAATAAAGAATTCCATTATAATAATAAAACATAATAATCTCTCATTAAAAAAAACACTTAATATATATAATTAACCTCCATATTTTTTTTATTATTAAATTATACAATTAATTTTTTATTAAATAAAATACATATTACAATAAAAATACAAATTATAATTTTATAAGAACTGTATTATAATAAGAAAATAGATGATATGTACTATTATATTATAATTAAAAATCATTATTAAATTATAAAATTAAATTAATAAACCTATTAAATAATAACCTTGGTTTTTGCATGTGACTGGATGGACAGTTGACAGGAAGATAACTTCGATTCGCCCGACTAGCATGCGAGGTCTCAACTGGAGATGGCGAGGTCTCAGATGGAGATCACAGTGCATATGTTTATGGATTGAACGAAATTAAGGTGGGGAAATGACTTTTTCCCCTGAAGTTGTCGAAATTATTCGTACTACAATTGAAAAGGTCTAATCAATAAAAATTTTCTTTCCGTTTGAAGAAAGCAATGATCTCAAATAATCGATATTTCTGTTAGTTGTTGAATATAATAATAAAACATATTATATTATCCGATTAATTTTGTAATAATAATCACATATAATCCAAGATATATATATATATATATATATATATATATATATATATATATATATATATATATAAGTTAAATAATTTGAAGTTTTCTCATCGCGTCATATGACATTTAATTTATACAGTTAAATTTTTTATTACCTATTACAATAATAAGATATATTATAATCTTATAATACATATATATATATATATATATATATATATATATATATATAATTAATATTTTAATCACTAAATTATAAAATCAAAATAATAAATTATTAAAATAACAGACCTATTAGAATATAAACATACAATATTATATTAAAATAAGAAACTTAAATAGTAACTGCCTACAAAACCTAAACAAAATTTTAGATTTCAGGATTGTTATTTGTTACTTTATTTTGAATTATTCCTATAAGTTTTTTGTTTTATTTTATGAATTTGTTATTATTTAATGTGCTTGAGGATACATATTCTGACTATTAGCTATTACATAATGAATTATAAATATTATTTGATAACTCATAAATAAATAAATGATACATAAATATTATCAATTATCTCATTTAAACTATAAAACCGACAAGATCCAAAACATTTACAAAATCAACATCTAAAATGTATGTTCAATACGCACAAAGTACGGACCATGTGCTAGTAAAAAATTAAAACAAAAAGAATATGAAATCTAATAGTTTGACTTAAAATGCAAACATTATCCTACAAAATGTTTTTTTTCCCGAAAATATAAGGCAACACAGTAATCATATTTTTTTAATCCAAAAATCTACATAAAATATATTGCATTTTTCCTTTCTAAACTTATAATATTTAGGCAATATCTATTTTAGACAAAATAAGAATAAAATAAAAAAATCTCACAATATTCCTTACATGTATGATACTTTATTGTATATGGTATTATTCCATATTTTCCAAAATTATTCTGCGTTATTTTGCTGTTTATATAAAGTGCAGATCATGAACTTTTGATAAAAAAAAAGAAGAAGTTAAATATCAATTTTTTTATAAACAAAAAATAATAATAATAATCCTTCAATAACACCATTCTTTTTTTCCATTACCCTTACAGAGATTTTTCGTCATTATTAATTTTTTTATCTACTCGATCGGTTTGTTATCAATTTCCAATCATGATTCAACTCTGTGAAGTCATCAAATAAATGAAGGGATTACAAAGCAATCGGTGATACAACAAAGTCAGCATTAAAGGATATAGGAAATAATCGTAATTATCTCCAATTATTATTATTATTATTATTATTATTATTATTATTATTATTATTATTATTATTATTATTATTATTTTGTCTCTAAATAGTATGAGTTCGAATTTCTTTTGAAATTTATGGGTATGTGAGTTAAAAAAAAAAAATTGAATTTTTATTTGTACTCCAACTTTGACAATTAAAGAGACACTGAAATGGAAAAAAAAAATAGTAAATACTTGTTAAAAAAAATAATCAAAATATCTATTATTAGGGTTGACAAAAAAACAAGAATCATGATTATGATTTAGAAAGAAAAATCTACTTAGAAATCGGACATAGATTTAAAACGATTTTTTATTTCGAATAAATCAAGTTTGATTTTTGAGATAAATTTTCATCCTAATTTAAAAAGCAAATCGAGATTCGAAAATTCGGAATTATAATCCGGACGGATGAGATCGGAACGAAATGGGATTGTCATCCTCATCTATTACATCAATGACTGAAATAAAGTACACTTTTGCAGATAAGGGCGGCAATGGACCGGGTCAGGCCCAGGTTTTGATAAGCCCAGCCCGAGCTCGGTAAGTTTTTTTTGGTGCCCGGTTTTTATTAATTAAAAATTTAAATATATTTTTAATTTATTATATAAATATTTATATATATATAAATTATTATATAAATATAAATAAAATATAAATAATATTATTTTAAGCCGGGGCCGGACTTATTGTGCTAGGCCCAGCTCGGACCTGAGCCCAAGTCGGGCCTTTACTTCGCGGGCCCGACACGAGATTTTTACCCCAGGTCGGGCCGGATATGATCGAGCCCGGACTTCTTTGCCACCCTTATTTGCGGAAGAGAGAACTGTGTTATTCGAAATTGAAATAATTAACTTAAAAAATCAGCGAATATTATTTTGCTGTAATTTTATGCGAATCTACTAATAAATAATAATTCAACAATAATCGAGCGTGTCATAATTTCCATTATTGTTGCTAATTGTGTTGTCACTTTCTTTCTAAGCAACAGACAACAGAAAGAAAATGGACCCAATTAAGCACAAAAATGACTAGTGATTGGAGCTTTAATTAAATTTTATCTTTTGCTGCTTCGATAGGTGGGTAGCCAAAAAAATAAAATTCATTTCTGCAATATTATTTTGTATTTTATTTTTCTATTATGACAAATGATTAGATAAGCATGGATTATAGGGCAAAAGCTTAGCCACAACACACAGATATTTTTGGGAATTCTTATTCAAGTTGAACTGTTTTAAGTTTTTTTTTCATGATTTTCTATCATATATATTTGAATGATAATATATAATTAAGATTCAATTATATATATATATATATTTATATAATAAAGGAGAATGGTGTTGGAGGAAAGAGAGTGTATCCAACGGCTATCTTTATGTGACTTAATTGATTACTCATATCATTTCATTGGTAATTGCAGGAAAGAGAGTGAATTGATTGATAGAAAGGGTCACAAATTTTCAAATTAAAAAATAGAAAGTTAAAATAAAATAATTTAATTAAAAAATAAAATAATTTAATTCTGTAACACCGTGTCGTAAGCACGGGCAAATACTGTAACACCGTGCCGTAGGCACGGGCCAAATACTGTAACAACGTGCCGTAGGCACGGGCAAATACTGTAATACCGTGTCGTAGGCACATGCCAAATACTGTAACACCGTGTCGTAGGCACATGCCAAATATTGTAACACCGTGCCGTAGGCACGGGCAAAAACTAGTATATATATATATATATATATATATATATATACTGTTTGGGGGTTGGGGGTTGGGTTCGGTTCCGATTCGAGAACCGTGACCAAATCTATATATAAGTATTCTCTATCGATCAAAACAAGTAGTATTATAATTATTGTTGTTGATGTTGTTATTATTATTATTATTTCTTAATTTTTGGATTTAACTTCATAAAACATCAAATAGTGGTGGTTCCATCATGAAAGTGACACCCATTTGCAGCAACGTTGACGACGGACGGGAGCAACTGATCCAGGGGCATAGTGGGTATCAAAATTTAATAAATCTTCACCGTCAAATTTGGGTCAATTTCACAAAATTATTCAAAACGATATCATCGTAATAAGGTATTAAATCTCCAATGAACGTATTTTGATGATGTAGGGTTTAAAATTTCATCTTGAGATCATGAGTTCGAATTCAAGGAATACGTTTCTTGCAAGTGTCTGGGACAGTCGAGATTTTTACATACTCCGCTTAAGCCCGAAAATGGTGATTTGGCGGCGGGATTTCTAACTGTTTGCGCAATTTTCTACCTGAAGAAAAAAACGTGTAGGATTCAAACCTCCTGAGACAAAGTCACAATAAGGGGTGTTTGATTAAGTGAATAAGCATTCAAGGGGTACAAACACACAAATTACAGTCATAAAAATTATGAAACTACGAAATAAAAAATAATAAGATGCTCGTTTGAGTCTTCATTTAATCGGTTTTTTTTTTCTCTTCGCATGAGTGAGCCTTTATAGTGGAATTTGTAAACTGCTCGGACGGTTTCAGTCCGTAACTTCCCTGCAATTGCTGGGTCATGTCCCCAACCGTTGAGTTGTGCGCCATAACTGCCTGATCGTGGAGAGAAATGTCTAATTGCTGTAATCGTGAGATCAACTGCAGCATGTGTTCGATCGTCCTGAGTCATTTGTCGTTCTAATCGCTGTTTCGATCTTCCTAAGTCATTTGTCGTTATAATCGCTGTGTCATCTGGTGATTGCTCCGATCGCTCTTTCCTTCGTCGTCCTGTTTGCCTTTGTCCTTTAATCTTTTGCTCTAGGGCGATTTCACTCTATATTGATTTTCTTTTGTCAACACTAACGATTCAAAATAAATAAATAAATAATACGGTATTAATTTGGTAACGTTACCTGTTCAGAAACCTCTTTATTTTTTATTTTTAATTTAATAATATTCGGCTATGATCTTTAGCTGGTAGTATGTATATGTTCATCTATTACTATTATATATTAAGTAAGAATTATCGGGTGTGGATGTTAACACATAATAAAATTCAAATTTGAAGTGGTAAATATATCATTAAATATAGGGGAAGAAAAAAAGAAGAGCAAAATTCCTGATATCTCACCTTGATATTTTAAAATTAAGGGAATCCATTTTTATATAGGCTGTTATTGTAAATATTTTAGTTTTTAATGTAAAATATGAGATAGAGATGACAATTGATATATCATATCCCAAATCTATCATGTCCTCTTTCATTTTGATTTTAATTGTGATTCGAGATAAAAAAATCGTCTTGAATATCAATTGATTTTTTGGATTCATGACAAAAAGATTATCTTAAATTTCGAACCGAATAATTTAATATCTCGAATCCCAATTGAAAGTACCTACTTCTATTTATCATCTTTAATTTATATAAATATATTTCTGTCAATATTTTTGAGTTGCAAAACTGTACCTTAAGTTTCACATTTTTTTCTTAAAATTACAAAACTCTCCGTTCGGATAACCTCATGGCTTCGCCCTTGAAAAATACCATATAATTACAAAATAATACGATGGCTAGATAGTAGATAATATTAGCATCGAATTTCTTCATTTAATAAAAAATGATTTGGGCAGAATTATCAAAAATTGTAATAATTTTTTTGAACACAAAATATCGCAGTATTCTTACATGTATGGTATTTTATAGTACATGCAATATATTTTAAAATCGAGGATTTGAGTATTTTTTGAGTAAAATTTATCTTAATTAATTGTAAGCCTCTATTTTATTAGAGTAAAATTCAAATGAACAGTATGACATGCAAACAAAATTATACATAAACTTGAGACAATAAATCATCGGTGGTGATCGGGATCAGGATTCGTTTATAATTCGTTCAATTCGATTCACATGAAAGATAATATGAGGTTGAAAAAATTGATTCGTTAAGTATATTGATCAGTTTGATTCGCTTATTAAATAAATCAAATACGAATTTGACATCAACAATTCGTTTATTTATTTATTACTATCCTTTTGTTATTAATTTTTTTTTAAATAAGTCCACAAAATTGATGGCAATTATCACATAAAATATAATATTGCTTAGTTTTGGTGTGTTAATTTTTAGTAAATCCATTAATTATATAATGAAGAATTAATATAAAAAATTATTATAAATTATGTCGGTAAATCATATCACAATTAAATGAATATTCAATAAGAATTCATATCCGAATAAGTGAAATTCAAAACGATATCATTTTATTAAGAACTCAATTTTAATACTAAATTCGAACAAAATAACAATATTCTCCAACCCATGTTTCTTTTCTTTTCCGTCAATGTCCAAGACCCCATTATGCACTCACGTTTGTTTTCTTGTTTAATTCGTTTCTCTTTGCTCTTTCCCGATTCCAAATTATTTTAATTATATTTTAAATCATTGATATTATTAATAATAATTATTATTATAATATTTTATCTACTCTATCAAGTTGTTTTCCATTTTGGAAATCATAATTCAACTTTATGAACTCATCAAATAAATGAATAGATTACAAAGCCATCGGTGATCAGATATATATGCAGAGTCAGCATTGAAGGATAAAGAAGTGTCATTTGTAGCTCAAATTTTTATTTACACTCCAACTTTGACAATAAAAGAGAAACTGACAGGAAAAAAAAAAATATAGTCAATATTATTAATTTTTATTACATCACTTTGAAAAACACTCTCTTCCCGAGAGGATTGTGGCACATAAATGACGTAATTTGATGATAATAAATTTAAGATTTGATTGTCAGATTCTAAAATTGAATTTAGATAATATGTTTTTATAAGTATTTAAAATAGTCGGATATTTTACATATTATGTATAAACTCGAATCGGATAATTTAATAATGAAGTTTTCGAAAAGAAGAAGAGAGGATTTTTTTTTTTGTGTGCATCATTCAAAATTTAAATAATTGAAGTAATTTAAAGTCACATTGAATATTATTTTTCTGTAATAATTTAAAGCGAATATACTATTATTCCATAATAATAATAATAATAATCCATACTCTCTCAGAAATTGACTAGTGACGCGATTGTTTGTGGAGCTTTTATGGCATTGTCTCGTTTGCTTCGTTGTGTGGGAATCTAAATAATAAAAATTTATTTATGCATATTATTTATTTATTTATTTTTCAATTATGATAAGCGATAAGATAAGAATGGACCGTCGGGCAACGGCAAAGCTTAGCCACAATATATAATTTCTGGGACCCAGGAATCATGCATATATTTATCTCTCTGGATCTATACTACAATTAAATTATTATTTAATTATAGATTAACTTCAAACATCACTCATGGTGGGTCCATCAAGAAAGTGTCACTTGATCCACTTTATTAAATTATTATTTTTTTTTTAATTTCATTCACCAACGAAATAAATAATACATCTAATATTTGGAGGAAAATTATCTTTTTTCTGATATTAGGCATAAGCTTATCTAAAAAGATCTACAAATATAGCAAAATTTAGAATTTTCCAAAAAAATCAACGTCTCTTTAATTTCTTCAATAATTTAAAAAATTCCAGACTTGTTGCCCTTCATGTTATGTACCATCTTAACCATTCATGACAATCTATTCAATAGCGACAGATCAGTGGAGCATCTGATCTAGTGGCCTAGTGGGTATTATAATTATTATTATGATTAATAATTATTGGATAATAAATTAGATGGAAGTGGATCTTATTAAAACGCGCATGATAGAAATTATGAAAAATTTAATATAACTAACTTAACATTAGGGGTATTATCAAGTCGAACACTACTTGGTTCGACTCGATAAGTATTTACATGAGTTTGAGTTTGAGTTTAAATCGAATTTTATATGTATTGTTCGAATTCGACTCTTTAAGAATATTTTGGGCTCAAACTCGACTCGAATTTGATTACTAAACGATTCAACTCGAGCTCAATTAATTTAAAAAATTCAATTTTTTATTTTTTATTCACTTAATTAATTTAATGATAAAACTATTATTTTCGAGTTCGAATAGCTCATTTATTAGACAAATCAATATCAAACTAAGTCAAATATTAGTATAACTCGAGCTGTTCATGAACAATTCGGTTCATTTATAGCCATACTAAACATTGGATCCAAAATATTTTGAATCATATTTTAGAGTATGAGATTAATCTTCAAGTTGGTGGTATGTACATTTTCATATACGCTGGAATTATCGAGTCATGTCGATATTAACACATTATAAGATACGACTAAAATAAATTATATCTTACGATTAAAAGTTAATAAGGTAAATATATATTTAGTAATTTTCAATAATTATACTATTTCCCTCAATGTGGTAATTGCAATGTTACCTATATGAGACAAGGTCCACGGGGGTGTGGCTTGGTGGTGTAGGGTTCATGATCTCACCTTGAGGTTCTGGGTTCGAATCCAGGGGGTGCACTTCTTGTAAGAGCATGTGACAGCCGATGGTTTTACCTGCGCCACGGTCCATAATGGGTAGTTTGGTGGCGGGGTTTCCAACGTTTCAAAAAAAAAAAAAAAGACAAATTATTTATTGCCAAATAGGAGGAATCAAACTCACATTCATGAACTTTTTTTAAAATTCAATCGAATAAATAAATGGATATATTTTAAATTTATTACCTCGATCACTTTCTATTCTCCTCAACCATACGTAACATAAAGTTAATTCCGTTATATTCATGATATTAGGTAGAACTACAGGCATAAATGTCAAAGCACGTTTTGTTGAAAATTGAATAATGGTCCTGAATCTAAGCTTTTTGCCAAAAGACGAATAAGGAATTGAACCCAAAAAAAAAATAATGGAGGACTTGCCGTCTTGACTATATTTATATCATAGAAATAGATATATGAATAATTTATATTATCTTCTTAAACAATTTTTGTTTTCTTGTAAGACATTAATTAATTTGTGCGTTGAGATTTTGAATTGTTTTAAATTTTATGAAGCAATAATCAAATTCTTGAAATAAGATCTTTCCGATAAATAATAAAAAATATACAAATTATATTATATATTAAAAATTAAAAATTATATATATTAAGGACTCTAATTTTAGATCAAACTTAAATTTTAAAATTAAACATTTTTATCTATTCTCATACGGGAGTAAATCTTTGGTGCAACGGAGGTATGAGTGACGCGGTACTATCCGTGAATTAAAAAATGACATGTATAATTCAATAATTATTTTTTAATTTTTTAACACGCGTGTCAATGGATGATTGGCTCATAGATTTTCTTCTCCTGGCCATTTATGCGAAGTCGATATCTGTGGACCTGACCAGAGCACCCATCCATATTAGCTTTTGAGTTGTCGTTGGCTTTTGTGTTGCTCTAGAAAGCATCATCACTTTATTTTACCTTCCGTGTTTATGTCCAAAATGTTTCGGACATTGATATTTGAAGGATATTTGAGGAAATTTGTTATTAATATTTTCAGTCGATTAATTTTAAAAAATAGAAAAATTTTGATTTTGATTTTGATTTTTTTATAATTTTTAAATCAATTATTTTATTTGTATGTTTATATATGTATATTATAAATTTATTTCTAATAATTAATTATAAAAAAATATATTTATTTGATTTTATTTAACGTTTTTCTAATATATTTGTATCTTAATTTTTTAGAAAAATACATTATCCGTATTTATGTTCGTGTTCATATCCATGTAACTTAGGTGTTATAATGTTTAGGTATAAATCTTTTCACGCAAGCTGAGCTGTGATGCAATAATGCAAATTTGAAGATTGCATGGTGGGTTCTGTACGGTACTCAACCATCAACTATTGGCTAGCAAGATTCAAAGCTTAGCCTTTCTGTTGATTTTTTGGTAAAGGATTATGCCGGTCATTGTTGATTTCCCTGTTAAATATCTTATCATAAAAACAAATCTTTTTATACAATAATCTAATTGACTTGTATAATTTAATGTAATGTAATTACTATATTATCTCACAGCTTTGTAAAATAAATATGTTGATGGCTGATTTTCATTTCAGGGGTAATTCGAGAAAAATCACTCTTCGAATAAATCTGCATCAATTGTGAATTTGTTTGGTTTATGGACCAAATGCAAACATAGTAAAAGATGGAAAACACAAAGATAAAACAGAGGGTTTAACGTGGTTCGGCGGAATGAATCCGACATACGTCCACTGGCACAAGGAAAAATGGTATTTTTTTATTACTACCTCGGGTCGGACCGATCTGCCTTTAACTATAGCTCGGTTGGCCGACCTCTTACTAGCTCTTACATACAATAACCTTTTGGTTATCGTTTACAAGTGAAGAAACAAATTAGTCCACCCCTACAATGAGTTCTTAATTCCTTTATATATTGAGACAAATTTTACTGTTACATATGCTTATAACGTCAGCCACGTGAACTGTCTATTACTCGCACGTTACGACCATTCATGATGTTGGACACGTTTCCTTGTCGTTATTACACATTATTCGGACGTTACTGCTCATTACTCGGACGTTACTGCTCATTACTCGTATGTTACGCCCACCCAACTGTCTGGCGGCACTAGGTTTCATGTAGGGCTTACGTCATCCATACATCTACATAAGATTCAGCAGCCCGACCTAGTTAACCGGGTCGGAACACCTAAGTGAACGACGCTGAGATCTTCCCTGCTTCTTTACCAGGTCGGGAGAATAGTAATGGACCACCTCAGTTATGTCTGTCGGAATGAGTAACATCTTTCCATTGCATCTGCTAACAGGTAGGGTCGGTGTGTTGAGACTCACGGTGCTTAGTCTGACCTATTCTCTTTTCCTCGACTGGGTCTGACCTGCTGAGTTGATCCTGATTAAGAGGCTGACACGAGGCTCTGAATGTTGAGTCTGATGTCGATGCTGCCCTGAGAGTCTGATGCCGAAGCTGTCCTGAACACCTCAGGTCAATCTTCGCAAGTGCTTTAGTGTCCTCGAGCCTGACCACCTCGGTCTTGACCATCTTGGACCTGATCACATAGAACTTGTACCTTAGGCTCGGGCCTCTCTGTCTGACCTCTTATCTTCACAATGATCTTGGGCTTTTAGCCATTAATTGCAATCCTCATTCTACCATTCCTATGGATTCTGGCTTCTTGGGAGCTGAAAACCACCATCAACAAAATATACATATGATAAGAGGTGTTATTGGGTAATTTTAGGATCCAATCAACATTAGACATGTCTTTTTAAGTAACGATGATCCACAATAGAGAAAAATTATGCGAGGAATGTGTTTTTTTTTTTTTTTTTTGGAAATATCGAGGAAATCCCACATCATTTATATTAGGGTCATTGTATCCTGATATGAATGCGTGGGTAAATCGATTTTATCTCAGACTCTTACAATAATACTATACATGACTTGAATTTAAGACATTAAAAATAAAATCTCAAACTCAAACCGTTAGACCGTGTTATTTGGGGAACGAAAGCGTTCCCTCCCTTTGAGGCTCCATGAAAAGTTTAGGCTATAGGGAGCTCCACATCAACCTCGAGGAGGGAATCCACCTACGAAGATTAAGTCTAGATCACCAAAATCTACCTACACATAAAGACATTCGTCATAAGGAATTTGAGATCCTGTAATTATCCAGTGACACGTGAAGTGCATCCACCGGCGGCCCGGCACCGATTGGCCCTCCTCAGGTTTAGAGTATGGCATGGCCCACTGCAAATGGAACTCCAACAAGACGACAACGTTTCCAAGTTCTATTGACATTCTTGCCATTGCAAGATGTCCAACGACCAAGTGCTACACCAAGGGATTGCAAAATAAAATAATATTCAATTGGAAAATTATCATTTATCAACTCGAAAAATATTTAATGTTCGGAAAAAAACATGATTTTGGGAAATATTAACTGTGCACCCAAAATTATTAAAAATGGTCATTTACCACTCAAAATATAAGAAATTTTATTATCTATCCACTCGAAATTTAACTGATGTTTGAAAAATTAAATACCTAATTTTTAGGTGATAAATATTCAATTTTTAATAATTTTGGGTGTACAAATATTATTTTATTATGTATTTTTTGAATATCAAATAATTTTCAGGGGATAGATTCGTGTCAATGGAGGCAACAAGAAATTAGCCAAGAGTGAAACGTATCACCTATATATGGATGGCTTAGTTGATGTTGATGGCGATGATGATGCGTCATTATCCATTAATTTCTATCTAATTGAACAATTAGTCTTTATTAGCATCATTAAATATATTTACATTTCAGTAATTATCAAACTTTCTATTGCAATGTTTCACAATCCGGACTCGGAGGACTTTGTAATTTTTATCAGTGATTACGAATCATATATTACTGTGTAATTTAAATTTTATTCTTTCTCCAGGTGATTGTATTTTTTTAGTCTTTAAAGGGCGTGGCTTGATAGTGTAGGGTTCGGGATTTCATATTGAGGTCCTGGGTTCAAATCAAAAGAATACATTTCTTATAAGAGTCTGAGACAACCAATAGTTTTACCTACTGCGCTTAAGCCCGAAATGAGTGGTTTGACGGCGTGGTTTTCAACGATTCCAAAAAAAAAAAATATATATATATTGTATGGAACGACAATCTTTGATATTTTATTTTATCATTCGATCTTATTCTCTCTTATCAATCAAAATATATTGATTTAAACGTTTTTTCATTTGTTCAAGTTTGTACAATATCAAACAAATAGATTGAAATTGTCATTAGATATAAGCATTCTAAAAAACCTAGCAGAAAAATCTTGCCCCCTTCATTGAAAGAAAATCTCTTTAATTACAGAGTTTTTTTTTTTTAATATTTTTTGGGGTAATTTAATTACAAAGTTATACATTGTATAGTTCTTCGCATTCATATATCAATAGTATAATGTCAATAATTGACTGTTAGACATCATTTGAAGTGAAATTTGGTAAACTTATAAGTTAGTGTATACGCTAGCGTTTAAACGCTACTCCAAACACATAATTAACATCAATTTATACTCATAAAATTGAACTGCATGAACATGAGATTTTTTTATTTTTTTTTACCCATAGCTTATGTTACTCTTTACTAAATTCATCCTTATTGTTACTACATAAAAATTATTAATCAAGCATGAGCAAATTGTTTACATTAAGATCACCATAGCTTAAAAGCCACGACAATAATGTATTTCGTGAACACTTGCAATCGTGTGGCTTGGTGGTGTAAGGTCCAGGATCTCACCTTGAGGTTTTGGATTCGAATCCAGGGGGTACACTTCTTGTAAGAGCCTGGGACAGCCGGTGGTTTTACCTGCGCCGCAGCCCAGAATGGGTGGTTTGGTGGGGTTTCCATCGTTTCCAAAAAAAAAGAAAAAAAAAAGTGTTTTGAAAATTAGGGTTTCACCCCACACTTGTTTGATAAAAAATTTATATGATTCTTGCTATTTTGTCAATTTTTATATCACATCTAGAGCTTTCACTTCACATATCGCCCTTCTTTAGGATGAGTTGCAACTTGCAAGAAGTAAAAAGATTGAAAGTGACTCATCCACCATGCCCAAATTTCTCTCTTCAAGTAAATTCATAAAGGGTAACGCAATGCCAACATCAATGGCCCTGGCCCTCATTAGCTTGATTGAGAGACAAGTGCAGTCACAGCGTCTATTTAACCTTTAATTAATTGTCCCATTCTGTAACAAATCTAACAATGGTGGGATCCCATCTGATAATCCTATAGTCACTTTATTCTCATCAAGCATTGATAAGCTAAACTGATTTTTGCCTCTATGATTCCACTTTGCAAGATTTCAATTATATATAGCAGGATAATGACTCCTTGTTCAGCTATGATCTCTTGTTAGACTCATCAATTGATAAATTTAACACAGTTGTGACTGAATGTTCTAAAATTTTAGACTGACTTTGATAGAGAGTATTGTACTTGAAATATATATTATTATTTTTTTGAAATGTTGGAAACCCCACAACCAATCCACCTGACTCGGGCTTAAGCGGAGTAGATAAAACCCCCAACTATACCAGGCTCTTATAAAAAAAACACCATCTGGATTCGAACTCAGGACCTGGAAGTCAGATCATAAACTCTACATCATCAAACAAAAAAAAGTATACAATAACTTATAAGGTATATGGTACAAAAGCTAGAGAATAAGCTAACATAAAAAAATAATCTTATGATGTGAAATTATAATTTTATGAGAATATAAATCATCGTTAACTATATATTTAGTGTACCATTTAAACGCTTATTTATAAGTTCACAAAAATCTACACCAAATAGAAGCTGGACTAATGGTGGAATTTCTCTGCAAGTCGATATTAAAAACCTGTTCTCAGGATTCTCCTTCGACTGCAGCCGGATTTTCCGGGCAGCTTCTCTTTGCATGCACTTTTAGCTTACTAGAAGATAAATTTTCAACCAAAGATGAGATTTCTTCCTGAGCTTGTGGAATCATCCTTCCTCGGAAGCTTAAAATTGTTGATAAATGGCCTGTCTATGGTTTGAGTCGAACTACTCGTTAGTTTCAAATCTCATTGGAAGCAACTTTTTAGAATGGTATCGCAACATTAGGGATAACAGGATCTGTGTCATGATCTCTAATGAGATCCGATAGAACATTTCATGTGGGATCTTCAAGATTAGAATTGGCAAATGGATTGGACTTGGAAAAGTTCTAACCCCAAATTCAAGTATCGTTTATTAATATTATCAAGATATTGAAAAAGTTTCATTTCTTAAACTTTTAATTAATGCTTTTATTGTAAAAAAATATTTAAAATATGGAAGGATTTTTCAAAATACGGTCCATTTGCTAACCAAAACTAACACAAACTCTTCCCAAATATTTTAGGAATAATGGGATGATCAAACACATTAGTTATTTTCATGCATGCAAATTGCTTGAATTAAACTCGGAATGAGTGATTTGGTGGTGTAGGCTTTGAGGTCTGACCTTCAGGTTTTGAGTTCGAATCTAGGGAGTGCGTTTCTTGTAAGAATCCGAAACAGTCGGAGGTTTTACTTGCTCCGCTTAAAACCCGTAATGAATGATTTTGAGATATGATTTCCAACTATTTAAAAAAAAAAAACTTGCTTGAATTTTTCAAGAATATCAATCATTTGCTGAATGCTTTCTGAAGTTTGGCATCCTCTTTCTTTAACAAGATTCCTTATAGATACAGTCTCACGTTTCAAGTCCTCAATAGTATGTAGGCTAATCCTTTTTTTGCCAGCCTTTCTATTATTGCACTGTCAGCATTTCTGTCTTCCTTTTTTGGAAATACCACCCTCATGAGCTCAACCAGCTGAAAAGAGATTAAAATTAGTCCTTTTGATCTGATTCCTAATTTCTTAATTTTTTTTTAAATCGTTGGAAACCCCACCTTCAAAGTCCAAACCACCATTTCCGGGCTTAAGCGGAGCAGGTAAAACCTTCGGCTATCCCAGACTTTTACAAGAAACGCATTCCCTGAATTCGAACCCAAAACCTCAAGATAAGATCCTAAACCCTAACACCACCAAATCATGCCCGTTGAGGATTACTTAAAATTTATTATTAAGTAAAATCGAAATAGCTGTTCTTTCACTTCCTCCAAGTCCTCAATGTACATCCAAGTCTAAATCTACTGGCTCAATTTCTCAGACACAGCTAGCATGGAATCTTACCATAACAGCCTCCATATCCAATGCCTGAATCACAAACAAATCAGAACAGAAAAAAATAAAATGAAAAATTTCCGAAATCTAATACACCCATTAGAGTTCACAATAATATTTTAATAACTCTTTGTAAAAAAGTTGTCGGTCTTGATTTTTTTAACCTACCAAATGAAACTTGCTGCCTGCCTTCATTGCAAAGTTTCAACAATTTCTTTGCCATAACTAGCTAGTGCCTTCATCAAATGACACAAGGCAGTCATATTAGTTTCAGAAATTGGCTGTAACTGTCAGGTTCTCGAAACTCATCTATCATTAATGGTGGCAAAAGCTTCATGCGTTTAACAATTGTTCATCAATATGAAACCCAAATCCTTGTTCACATGGATTCTCTCTCAGTTTTGGTTTGCTTCAGATTGCTTCTATAAAATTCTAGGCGGGTATTTTGAGTAGTGAATGTTTTTCACTGGCAATATTCTTCCCACGATTTTAATTCTCAAAAATAGAAACAAATTTTGATAGTCAATATCCTAAGTATAAGAACTAGCATGCATAGACATGCACAAGTTATCTTTTCCAGCAAGCATCAACAATCAAGCCATTGCCATGCAATGATGAGAAACCTCCAAGTCAATTTTAGGTGGTGTTGAAAATGAAGCAAACAAACAAGCAACTTTAGGTGCCATGATTTTAGGGAGTGCAAGTTGGCTAGTGTGTGTTGAGTTGGCAAAAACGTGTGCACTGTACTGTAAAAGGGAGCTCCAATCTTTGTTGAAATTATCTCAAAGTTTATGTATAGAGAGTGTAGTGAGGTTTTTTGCTTTGTAAAGTTTAAACACTTTTGTATTATATTCTTGTGAGTAATAGAAAAAGCATTCGGTTTTCCTCAAACACATTTTAGAGTGATCAGAGAATCACAACAAAAGGTATCAGAGGCTTTGGTTCTACTTTGGGGTCGTAAAATCGAAGAACAGAGCTCGGTTCAGAAAATTCGGGTTCTGGCAAAGTTGTCAAAAATTATTTATGAGCATACCATCAGCTAGTTCACGTCGAGACGAGTTCGGTGGTATTTTTCGGCGATCAAACGGACATCCGAGGAGCCCGCACGCTCCGCCACTCTCCGGAGAGTGAAGCCAACTCTCGCCACGCGCGCGTCTGAGGAAAAAGACGACCACGTGGCGCCACGCCAGCTGCCACGCAAGCCCAGCTACCACGTCATCGACACGTGTCAGCCACATCAGCCAGCGGTCCCACTTTTGCCACGTCAGCACTGCCACGTCATCTGACTGGTAAATTTTATTTAGCCCCCTGAAGTCTTTGAAATTTACAGTTTAGCTCCAGAAAGTTTAGAAATTTACAAATCAGTCCATGAGTCGGATTTGGACCAATGAAGTGTCTACTCCACCATTTTCGATAGTTCCGGATGCAACGGTGATCTTCGATTTGTGAAATTCAGCCCCGATTTTATCCTATTTTCATTTTAAACTTTAAAACTTTAAATGGAAATGGAAGATTCCCTTTCTGGTGCAATGATCAAGCTGACAACAACTAATTACTCCATCTCGAGACCTCAGATGATATATTATTTACATTGTAAAGATTTATTTGATGTTATAGAGGTTAAGGGAGTGAGACCATAATCTGTTAAAGAGTATGACTTTAATAAACTCAATAACAGAACTCTGGGTCAGATTAGACAGTGGATTTGTCACAATGTCTTCCACCATGTAGCACAATATACAGATGCCTAGAAGGATTCAAGGTTTTAGGAAAAGAAAACCTTGTTTGCAAGCTGAAAAAGAGCTTGTACGGGCTCAAGTAAGCACCGAGGCAGTGGTACAATAAGTTTGACTCATTCATGGTGGATCAAGGCTACAAAAGAACTGCATCAGATCAGTGTGTATACATTCAGAGGTTTCCAGATGTAAATTTCATTGCTCTTCTACTGTATGTGGACGACATGTTGATTGTTGGACAAGAAACAGCGAAGATTAGCCAGCTGAAGAAGAAACTCTCTAAGTTTTTTGACATGAAAGACTTAGGACCAACTCAACAAATTTTGGAAATGGAGATTGTTCCTGATAGACAGTACAAAAAGTTGTGGCTTTCACAGGAAAGTTATATTGAACGGATAATCAGGAGATTCGATATACAGAAAGCCAAACCAGTCAACGTTTCGCTTGCACACCATTTCAAATTGAGCAAGAGTTTGTGTCCATCATCCAAGAAAGAGATAGATGAGATATCATCAATACCATATTCTTCAGCTGTTGGAAGCCTAATGTATGCAATGGTATGTACCAGGCCAGATATTGCACACGCAATGAGTGTAGTGAGCCGTTTTCTCTCTAACCCTGGAAAGCAACACTGGGAGGCAGTCGAATGGGTTCTCATGTACCTCAATGGTACATCAAAGTTTCGTCTGTGCTACGGGGGAGCTGATCCGATCTTGGAAGGCTATATAGATTCATATATGGAAGGAGATCTTGATGGTAGGAAATCTACATCAGGTTTCTTCTACACTTTTACAGGGGAGCTGTGTCATGGCAGTCGAGATTGTAGAGGTGTATTACATTATCCACAACAAAATCTGAGTAAATCGCTATAGCTGAGGCATGAAAGGAAATGTTGTGGTTAAAGCGTTTTCTCCAAGAGTTAGGGATCAAACAGACAGAATACAAGATATATTGTGACAGTCAAAGTGCTATAGACTTGAGCAATAACTCAATGTATCATTCCCGTACGAAGCACATCGATATTCACTATTATTGGATACACGAGGTGATGGATCAACAACTACTGAGACTAGTGAATATCCATACAGATGAGAATCCAGTCGACGTGTTAACAAATGTGGTTACTCGGGACAAGCTAGAGCTGTGCAGAGACATAGCCGGGATAGCTGTCAGATGATGATTGTTTCAAATGCAGCTAGAGGGGGAGAATTGTAAGAACTAGCATGCATGAGACATGCACAAGTTATCTTTTCCAGCAAGCATCAACAATCAAGTCATTGCCATGCAATGATGAGAAGCCTCCAAGCCAACTTTATATGGTGTTGAAAATGAAGCAAACAAACAAGCAACTTTAGGTGCCATGATTTTAGGGAGTGCAAGTTGGCTAGTGTGTGTTGAGTTGGCAAAAACGTGTGCACTGTACTATAAAAGGGAGCTCCAATCTTTGTTGAAATCATCCCAAAGTTTGTGTATAGAGAATGTAGTGAAATTTTTTACTTATCACATCGAATATTTGTATCCTGATATTGAGTGATTAGATTTTGAAATATAATAACATCTTTAAACATACTATGAAGGTACATTATAAAAAAATAAAATAAAATAAAATTATAACAAAAGAATCGATACCATTTTTATCATAATTAACAAAAATATATATAGATTGTGTTTGATATCATGGTTTGACATGCGGTGAGATGATAAAATTGTGTTTTAGTTAAAACTCAATTTTTAAGTATTGATTAATGATTAAAGAAATTGCAATTACTAATTATGATTTCTTTTAAAAATAAAGTTTTGTAAATGTTAAAATTTTTAGTTTTCGTCCACCATCCAAATTTTAAAAAAATATACCATATTTATTTTTAAATATAAAACAAAATTATAATATAACATTTATAAAACACCTTCGTTCATTATATTTTTTTAATTGCAAAATCAAACAGAGCCATAATGACAATTAATAGAAATGATACTCAGCTATGTTAACACAAAGTGGTAATGGACTAAATTTGAACATTTAGGGCCATATGTTAATTTTTTTTTCCCTTTAAAAAAATAAGGGGATGGACTAAACCCATATTTAATCTTTTTTTCCCCTAACTCGTCAAGATATAAACTTATATGATAAACTAAATAGAGTTATTTGAATATGACCGAATCATGTCTATTGGGGGCAAATGCCATGTGTTAATTAACAAGTATTACTCTAGTTACTGGCCACGTGGCAGAATAATTAATTAGTTTAGCAAGGCCAAGAAGTTTTAATACAAGCCAATAAGCTCAAAAAAGGAGAGTCTAAATCTTCTGTCTCATCAATTGTGTTATATTTCGTGCTCCATCAATCAAATTTGGATAACTAATATCTCTCATTAAATGAGAGAACGAGTAACGAGTGATATTAATTATCCAAATTTAATTGGTGGAACACGAAGTGGAGCACAATTAATGGGACATAGGATTTCGACTTTCATAAAAGAGCTTGACGTGAGAGTGGCATGCGTGTCACACAAATAACTAAAGTGAAAATTTTGAAAGCACATGGTACGTAAGATAACCGTTGAGCCTTACGCAGAAAGAAGAACGCAACGTTTGATCAAAAAGATCCGACGGTCAGTATTTACTAGCCGTTACATTTAAAAATATAACAGAGCCTGTTTTATGCACTCATATATCCGCTTTTTACAACGACTTGATTTCGCTACCCATTTCGTCTCTTTTTTTTCTTTCTTTTTTATATTTTGTAAAAACCCAAAAACCTAAAGAATCCACAATCCAGATCCCACACAGAGAGATTCCACTCTGTGATTGTTAATGGAGTTGGATATCAGCGCGTGAAATTCAATTTTGTTTTATCGAAATCGATAAAGAAACCTTGTGGGATTCTGGATTTGAAGGTTTGTATTGGAATTTCTATTTTATGATCTGGGTTTATTTTGTGTTTTTGATTGAATTCTTTTTTATTTTTTTAATGTTTTTAATATTATTGCTATTCTTTGTAGATAAACAAAAATGGCTGGATCAGGCGAGAACAACCCAAGAGTTATTGGACAGTCAAATCTTCAAGGTATAATTGAATCCAAGTTTTAATCTTTCTTAAGAGATTTAGCAAATTTGCTTTATGTTGTTCAATTTAAGTGTTAAACCTTTATTCAAGAAATGGGTTTTTTTTTGGTTGTGATTTAAAAGGGGGTTTACGTGCTGGAGGAGGAAAGTTCGTGGCGGCGGCTGGACAGAATCGGCGAGCATTGAGTACCATTAATCGGAATATAATCGGAGCTCCACTTTACCCTTGTGCAGTGAACAAAAGACCTTTGTCTGAGTAATTTTTTTAGAACCCTAATATTTTATTTATTTTCTGTTTGGTTGAAAAGAAAATTGAGGAAAGAAAATAAATTGCTATATGTTTAAGTTAAATTTAGTCAGTAAAATCAACTAAGACAAGAAATTTAATTTGGAATTGGAGCTCAATGGAATGGGTTTTTGTTTTGTTCTATTTGCCCTTGTTTAGAATAAAAGATTTTTGAAGTTAGGCTTATATTAGATGACTATTTTAGTCAAACTCAAATAAGAAAAAAGATTGAGAAGTGTTTTTATTTTATGTTTTTGCATTTCTGATTTTCTCTTTTCTTTAGCCCCTTTTGATATTCTCTTTGATTTTTTTTTTCCACGTAGAAGAAATGCAATGTGTGAAAAGAACCCACCTATTCCATTACATCGACCAGTTACTAGGTCAGTAGCTGGCTATTGTTTAAAGTTTTTAACCAGTTTTGTATTCGATGCCTAAATATAACTTCTCATTGGGCTTTTGCATTATGATGATTCTTTGCTGTTTGTTTTAGGAGGTTAGCTGCTGAGATTGCTAACAAGCAGCAGCAACTAAAACCTGAGACTGAGGTACCATTTTTGTTAACTGAGAATTTGCTTTTGTTGTCAATTATAATATTGGATTGATGATTAATTACTTTAACAGAAAGCTAAGAAAATGGTACAATCGGTCCAAATTTCAAGTGAGCCAGAGGATTGTACCATCATAGATGTGGAAGACTATAATTCAACTAATGAATCAGCTGTGCCGATGTTCGTGCAACACACAGAAGCTATGCTGGAGGAGATTGATCGCATGGTATTTTGACACCCTTTTACTGTAAAATAAAACCTGTTTCTGCTTTCATGAACTGGTATCGATCTCATTGGCTGAGAGTCACTGATGTTGTTCTTATTTTCTGCAGGAGGAGGTTGAAATGGAAGACGTAGCTGAAGAGCCAGTTATGGACATAGACAGTGAAGATAAGAAGGATCCACTAGCTGTTGTTGAATATATTGACGATATATATAACTTCTACAAGAAAGCAGAGGTGATTCATAAAACCTCTAATATTTCTGCTTCACTCACAACCGTAAAACAATGGCTTTTTTACATTATGTATCTCCTTCCTTTTTATATTGTTGCTTTGTTTCTGAATTCTGTGTTTCAATGATCACTGAAACACCTTTTCTGGGTTGATAACTAACATTCTATTTCAATGTTTACTTGCAGAGTTCTGGCTGTGTCCCACCAAACTACATGGCGCAGCAGTTTGATATCAATGAGAGAATGAGAGGTATCCTCATTGATTGGCTAATTGAGGTAAATAAAATGTTGTATCATCATCTTCTAAAATTGATATTACTTGACATTAAGGTGAATAAAATCAATAAACAATCTTAATGGAATTCACAGGTACACTACAAGTTTGAACTAGTGGAGGAAACCTTATATCTTATGGTTAATCTCATCGATAGATTCTTAGCAATTCAACCAATAGTGAGGAAGAAACTACAGCTTGTAGGTGTGACCGCCATGCTTCTTGCATGCAAATATGAAGAAGTATCAGTTCCTGTAGTGGAGGATCTCATTCTGATATCTGACAAGGCATACAGCAGAAAAGAAGTGCTCGATATGGTATGCTTTGATTGAAGCAGTCGTTGCTTTGCAGTTTTTTGCTATGAATTTTCAGTTTTTGAATATGACAAAATTTTCATTCTGCAGGAGAAGTTGATGGTCAATACCTTGCAGTTTAATATGTCTATTCCCACTCCATATGTGTTTATGAGGAGGTTTCTTAAAGCTTCTCAAACCGACAAGAAGGTTGGTTTTAAAACAAAAATGTATCATTACTAGACTGGCTGAACATTTATCTTTACGACTCCGTTCTGATCAGTCTGATTTTATTGTGGCATTGAAGCAGCTTGAGCTTCTGTCATTCTTCTTGATCGAGCTTTGCCTGGTTGAATATGAAATGCTTAAGTTTCCGCCTTCTTTGTTAGCTGCCGCAGCTATTTACACAGCTCAGTGTACTCTAAGTGGGTTTAAACAATGGAACAAGACTAGTGAGTGGCATACCAGCTACTCAGAAGAGCATATTCTGTAGGTATCCTTTTCCTTCATACATGACTGGGTTATTGATGTTTTTACTGATTTTTGGGCGCGTCTTGTGCTTCGACAGTGAATGCTCAAGAATGATAGTTACTTTCCATCAGAAGGCAGGAACTGGGAAGCTTACTGGTGTACTCCGGAAGTATAGTACTTCGAAATTTGGTTATGCCGCAAAAACTCAGCCAGCTAACTTTATCCTAGAGGCCGGGTTTAGAGATGGCTGAGGAAGCTTTTAATTTCCGGAATTCTGGGGGATTTGGGGATGTTGTGTGCTGAGCAACACAAGTTGCCCCCTAATTTGGTTTCATTGGTGTCTCTGAACATTGTAGGATTCTTTTTTTCCCCTGCTCGTGAGGAAAATAATGGATTGTTTGTTTACTTGTGTGTTTGTGGCAATGTATATTTGAGCACTAAATGATTGACTTGTGATGCATATTTGGCCGAAGTACATGTTACTTTGAGCAACTTCATCGGTTTCAGTTCTGTGCCGGAAATCCTGAAGTCCACTATCCACTGGATTTCACCAATTAAAAGGATATATGTAAAATCCGGATTGTGTAGCAAAAAATGAAAAATAATTATGTGTTTTCCCCTAATCATACAAGGGAACATGAGAGAAGGAATTTGAATGAAGCTGACTCGACAAATGAATTCAAAGTTGAATGAACTCAACTCAACAAAATTGGGAAAGACAATTTGTGGGACTTGGAGTTAATGGATGGAATGGAGGCATACGTACAATATCCATTGGCTATAAGGTGTTGTGACTGTGATGACATAACTATAAAGTTTTTTTAAGGGTGTTCATATAGCAAGCAACTAGTCTTTGGCAAATAAGATATTGGTGCATGTCAGCCACGACAATAAGTTTCAGATATTAGCATAGCAGATGGATGAACCTGACATAACTAGAAAGCTTTTCTAAGGGTGTTCATATAGCAAGCAATTAGTCTTTCTTATGGGGAAGTGCCATGACAAATAAGATATTGGTGCTAACCTGAGAGGAAAAATGCCAACAACAAATAGGCATCTCGGAAAGCATGTCAGCCACGACAATAAGTTTCAGATATTAGCAGAGCAGATAGATGAACCTTAGAATTGATGGACGAAATGGAGGAATACGTACTATATATATCCATTGGCTATAAGGTGTTGTGACTGTGATGACATAGCTAGAAAGCTTTTCTTAGGATGTTCATAGCAAGCAATTAGTCTTTCTTCTAGGGAAGTGCCATGGCATATAAGATGTTGGTGCTAATCTGAGAGGAACACCAGCAACAAATAGACATCTCGGAAAGCTTGTCAGCACGACAATAAGTTTCAGATATTAGCATAGCAGATAGATGAACCTGACATAACTAGAAAGCTTTTCTAAGGGTGTTCATATAGCAAGCAATTAGTCTTTCTTATGGGGAAGTGCCATGACAAATAAGCTATTGGTGTAACCTGAGAGGAAAAATGCCAACAACAAATAGGCATCTCGGAAAGCATGTCAGCCACGACAATAAGTTTCAGATATTAGCATAGCAGATAGATGAACCTGACATAACTAGAAAGCTTTTCTAAGGGTGTTCATATAGCAAGCAATTAGTCTTTCTTATGGGGAAGTGCCATGACAAATAAGCTATTGGTGTAACCTGAGAGGAAAAATGCCAACAACAAATAGGCATCTCGGAAAGCATGTCAGCCACGACAATAAGTTTCAGATATTAGCAGAGCAGATAGATGAACCTTAGAATTGATGGGCGAAATGGAGGAATACGTACTATAAATATCCATTGGCTATAAGGTGTTTCAGATATTAGCATAGCAGATAGATGAACCTGACATAACTAGAAAACTTTTCTAAGGGTGTTCATATAGCAAGCAATTAGTCTTTCTTATGGGGAAGTGCCATGACAAATAAGCTATTGGTGTAACCTGAGAGGAAAAATGCCAACAACAAATAGGCATCTCGGAAAGCATGTCAGCCACGACAATAAGTTTCAGATATTAGCAGAGCAGATAGATGAACCTTAGAATTGATGGACGAAATGGAGGAATACGTACTATAAATATCCATTGGCTATAAGGTGTTGTGACTGTGATGACATAGCTAGAAAGCTTTTCTTAGGATGTTCATAGCAAGCAATTAATCTTTCTTCTAGGGAAGTGCCATGGCATATAAGATGTTGGTGCTAATCTGAGAGGAACACCAGCAACAAATAGACATCTCGGAAAGCTTGTCAGCCACGACAATAAGTTGATGGACGGAATGGAGGAATACGTACTATATATATCCATTGGCTATAAGGTGTTGTAACTGTGATGACATAACTAGAAAGCTTTTCTTAGGATGTTCATAGCAAGCAATTAATCTTTCTTCTAGGGAAGTGCCATGGCAGATAAGATGTTGGTGCTAATCTGAGAGGAACACCAGCAACAAATAAACATCTCGGAAAGCTTGTCAGCCACGACAATAAGTTGATGGACGGAATGGAGGAATACGTACTATATATATCCATTGGCTATAAGGTGTTGTGACTATGATGACATAGCTAGAAAGCTTTTCTTAGGATGTTCATAGCAATCAATTAATCTTTCTTCTAGGGAAGTGCCATGACAGATAAGATGTTGGTGCTAATCTGAGAGGAACACCAGCAACAAATAGACATCTCGGAAAGCATGTCAGCCACGACAATAAATTTCAGATATTAGCAGAGCAGATAGATGAACCTTGTAAAAAAGAAGTGCAAACAGAAGACCTAAGCAAGACAAAATGAACTGATGTTTCTTTGTGAAGTACCATTCAACTAGTGGCTGCTTACAAAGACAGTTCAGAAAGATCTCTCAGAAAAAATCCAACTGCCAGTTCACATAAACAACAGATTTCTCACTCGTTTTCAATCCCAGTTTATTTTTGTTACGTTTAAAGTTATCACTTGCACACTATCTTAAGAGAGCTTCTTGAAGATTTTGTGTAACGATTGGAAAAAGAAATTCAAATTTCCATGAGCAGCCTTTGAATTATGTGTAGGAAAGTATGGCAACATAATTTGTACAGCATCCTCCATGACTTTTACTTCTTCATATATTTTAAGTAAATTGATGAGCGATCAATATGCATATATTTGCCGCCCCTCTAACTTGATGTTTTGTGAGTTATCTCGAGTTTTATGAACGTTTTGATGTGTTTTGAGTTCGTTTTACAGGTAAAGATAATATCGAGACTCAATGGAATTAACGTAGGTCATAAGTCCTCGTGGAATCGATAACTTTTATACTACTTGAACGATAAGTACGTTTGCGTAACGTGTGAAAATCGCGATCATAAATCAGGGTAAAAATGGTAGCAGATGAGGTGTACAAAAATAATTAATGGGTGCCACTCTGTCCAGAACATTTAAACTCGTGGTTTCCATATGAAATAGAGGTTTTAAAAAGACAGAATACATTTTATTTTAATCCTTGAAATTGACAAGCAACTTGAATTTAAGTTGCACTGCATCCGCTGTGCTTTGGTGTAAACTTATAAATGTCAATGACAAAGAAGGGAATGATTGGAGAAGTTACAAAAAGAAAAAATGAAAAAAAATTCAGTTCATAATACAATTACAAGAATCTTCAACTTACCATATCTCATGCTGCACATAACAATGATTTTTTTTTTTTTTTGGAAACGATGGAAACCCCGCCACCAAACCACCCATTTGGGCCACGGCGCAGGTAAAACCACCGGCTGTCCCAGGCTCTTACAAGAAGTGCACCCCCTGGATTCGAACCCAGAACCTCAAGGTGAGATCCTGGACCCTACACCACCAAGCCACACCCCTTGGGGACGCATAACACCATGTTAGAGTACATATTATGAAAAATAAAGTATGTTCAGTAAGATAACATTAATTAGGTTACTAAAACAAATGGTCAGGCCAACTAAGTGATAGGGAACAAAATAGTAAAAGAGATTAACTGCAGAAAAGATCTCACCAAGTCAATGCCATGAGTGACCACTTCTTCTTCAATAATCTTTTCCAGTAACTTATGACCCCACAATTTGCCAAAGCCATCCAGGATAGTCCAACGCACAAGACTTCTTACACTGTGGGCTATGAGGAGGATTCAAAGCCATCCTAAGACAGCCGCAAAATCAAATTGAAGCTAAACTTATATCATGAATATAATTGTTTAAACAATAGAGAAGCCTTTGGAGGAGTAGAGCCACCTGGAATTCTACATGATCCAGGACCTTCACTTGTTCTCTTGGAACCTGTATAATTGGACCAAATGTTAAAAACAATTAGACAACCACCACCAAGTTGTTTGGTGCTGATCACAAAAGTGCATTTAACGATTACCCAACAAAAGTTAAAGGTAATGAAATAATTTATCCATCTTGTTTTCAAGCCAAATTACACTACCTTTCAAAACTTCACAAGCCTAATAGGGCTCATATTTTCTGATGTTTCCCATTCCACCTGCATTACCTGCTTAAAGTGAAATTATAGTTGTGTGTATATAACATGATCTATTGACCCCTCCTAGTAGACCCGGCGACGGTTCCGGTTTCGGTTCCGACCGAAACCGGAAACGAGGCCACCTCTACCTCCTAGCAATACGCAGAAGATAGAGCTAGAAGCAAATGCAGCCATAAAATCATGTCACAAACTAACACACCACCATCCCATTTGACAAACAATCAAATGTTGAGTGGTGTTTTAATAAAAACATGTATATGGAACAGGGCAACTTACATAAACAATGTTTTAAATCTATGAAGGTCCCAAAATCAATAAATAAGAAAGCATTTAAAAAAATGACATGTCACCTCAAACAAGGCTCCAAGACACTAACCATTCTCTCTCCCGCCCAAAACCTTCGTATAAAAAGACAGAAAGTCTTCAAATCCTAAAGAAATTTGAAGACATGCTAAGCCATATCTTTGAAAAGGAAAACATCTTGTGCTAATCATAGCTCTTTCAATCGTATGGATCCTAATTGACATTCACAAGCATGGCTTTCGCGTCTGGTATGCTTACCCGATAGCTTTCATAATTTTTGGTGTGCTCATTGCAGTGCTGCATTCCGTACTCATATTTGGCAGTCGAGGCGAGGATCGATGAAGGTTATGATTAAACTAGCTTATAAACTCACCAAACGGTACAGTATTCTTTCGATAGCCAGATGCTTGTGCAGGAAGTTTTTTGTGACTGCCAACTCTCTTCATAATTCCACTCATCTTAGCCATTGGCTACTGGTAAGAATTTCATTTCATTTTAGCTGCAACGTCCGATCATTTCATATTCGACATCGAGATGCTTGTTGAATGTTGAGCACAACACAAGTAGTATGACAGTGCTTGTGGCCAATGTACATTTGGCCCCTAAATGATTAACATAAAGTATATTTGAGCCCTATATTTTGGCGGAAGTAAATATTTGTGTTATTATTGTAAATACAGAGATAAGAAGGTTGAAATCAAGTCCAGATTGTGTAGCAGAATTTATGAAACAAAAACACACCTAATAGCCGTTACAAATATGTTATCCGCTAACATCGTATAAACCTAGATGTTAATCCTTTTGAGGGTGTTTACGTAAGTATAGCTGGAGAATGATACAAACAGCTTCCTGAACCTGCGTATTCAAATGCGAGAAAGAAGCACATTAAACGTGTCATAAATGGTGTCCCGGAAATCTAAATTTTTATTTAATATACTAATAGCAAAGGACATTAAACGAGAAAACGGGAAAATGAATTCAAGGGTAAATGGAGCTGACTACTCGAATAATGAATTGGAGTTGAATGAAGTCAACTAACTAATTGCAAATCACACTTTGCGGACTTGGGTTGACAGTGTCTGAAGACAGAACAGAGGAATACTTACCAAACCCATTGGCTGAGGTGCTGAGACATTGCTAGAAAGCTTTTCTTAGGGTGTTCATTTAGCAAGCAATGAACCTGTCCTCTCGGGTAGTGCATGGCAAATAAGATGGACGACCAGATATCAAGGGGCCCACTGTACTTGCGCAATATGTTGGTGCTAACCTGAGAGGAAACAATACAAAGAACATACGGGCAGCACACGAAGTATGCCAGTGATGACAAGAAGCTAGATATGCCAGCTAAAAGAATAGCAAAGCAGATAATGTGAATCTTGTAAAAAGGAAATAAACATGAGATTAGAAAGGCAAAATAAACATACAAGTTCCCATGCCTCAATGTTTCTTTGTGAAGTACCATTCAAGTAGTTGCTGCTTAGAATGACAGTACAGAAGAAAAGAAAAAAAGTTGATTCTCAGAAAGAGTCCAACTGCCAGTTTACATAAACAACAGATTTCTTACTCAATTTCAATCCAAGTAGATTTTTGCTATGTTTAAAGTTTTCGCCAGTATACTATCTTAAGAGAACTTCTTGAAGAAGAAAGAAATTCAAATTTCTATAAGCAGCCTTTCAATTATGTGCAGGAAAGTATGCAGATATAATTTGCACAGCATCCTCCATTACCTTTACTTTCTTCTTCATTTATTGCAAGTAAATCGGGGGCAAAAAGTTAGCAGATGTGGAGTAGTCAAAGAATTTAATGGATGACACTATGTCCAGAACATTCAAACTTGAGGTTTCCAATGAAAGAGAGATTTGAAAAAAAAAAAAGATGACACACTTTAATCCTTGAAATTAACAAGCCACTATTAATGTAAATTTATATATACCAAATGATAAAGAAGGGAATGATTGGAGAAGTTACAAGAAACAAACCAATTCAGTATATAATTAAAAAAAATTCAACTTACCATATCCCGATATGCACGTCACAATGGTTACCATGACCCGAAACACCGTAGTTATCAAAGGTGATTATCTGAAACATCATGTTAGAGTAAATGTTCGTTAAGATAACAAATGGTAATGAACAACATAGTTAACAAGATTAACTGGAGAATCTTACCAAGTCGATGCCATGAGCAACAACTTCCTCTTCAACAACCTTTGCCAGTAATTTATGATTCCACAATTTTCCAAAGCCATCCTAACACAGTCGCTAAATCAAATTGAAGACAAACTCATGTCATGAATATTTGCTCAAACAATTGTGAGCCTTAGGAGATGTAGAGTCACCTGGAATTCTACATGATCCAGGACCTTCACTTGTTCTAGTGGAACCTGGTAAATGGACCAAATATTAAACAATTAGAGACAACCACCAAGTCCTTCATTTGTAAGGGGCTGATCACTATCACTACAGGAATGAAGCATTAAGTGTATTAAACATTTATTGATTAAAATAAAGCTAAATATTTGACCTCCTTGTTTTTATACCAAATTACACATTACCTTGAGAACTGCACAAGCCTGATAGAGCTCTTCTTTTCTGATGTTTCCCATTCCATCTGCATTCCCTGCTTACAGTGGAATTAAAGGTAGATATATAAATATAAACCGATATATTGTGTATAATCCAGTGGCCCTCTCAGCAATATGCAAAATGTAGAGCCAGGCCCAGAAGTAAATGTTTACAATAGTCACACACTAGCACCCATCTCATACCATCCCATATGACACTGAATCAGGACCCAAATTTATGAACTATCATTCTTAGTCAATTCAGCTGTCATCTCTTAAAGCAGCAATTTACATCCTCATCAATTGACAGCCACTGAGCAGATATAAACTAAAAAGTAAAGCCTTTTTGAAATTAGATGGTGGAACTATGAACTCAATGTCTATAAGCCATTTTCATTACCAGGCCTCTATGTAATCTTATCAGAGATGAAGCTCGACCAAATTCATAAATCATCGTGAAGCATATGTAACCCAATGGACAGAATGACGATTGAATCACTAATCTATATTACCTGTTGACATGCATAATATGTGAAGATTATGCCCCCTAGAAGTCAAGTAGTTAATCGTTGGAGAGAAAAACCTGCAATAAAACTCTATGAATTGACTCAATTCAACAGAAATAAGTATATATCTTTTGCAATAAAATTATGCATTTCAGAATGGAACCAAACAAAACTGTCAAAACAAGTAAAATGAAAATATCATAGCTTCAAATACAATTCAAGCACACTAAGTTACAAAATGATAAAAGTTTTGATCAATTCTTTAAAATCGACCAAAATTATAACACTTACATAGACTCATCATCTGGGTGGGCAATTACCAGCAACACATTTCTCTTGTCACCTGATTTTCACAAGTGTTTATTAAAATCGACCGAAAAATGAAACCCATAAAGAAGCTGAGTTAATCGAAATGAAAGTATCAGAGTACTTACCGGTAATGAAAAAGGCATCATTGGATTGAGAACGCGAGTCACTGAGAATTTTGCATAGAGAAGCCACCCACAATACAATAACTGATAAGATTATTAACCACCAAGACATCTAGCGCACGCCTGCAAAAACACTTAATTGTAATTACACACTTGCGAATTCGATGAAAATTCTCTCACAGGAATTTCGTCGAACATCTTATGTGCAAGACTACAAGCTCCGATCTAATAGCCACGTTGTCAATTGCCCAATTTCAGGTCAACTTCTCATTATCCATATTCCAACTTTGTTTCTAGGTTGGGCTAAGGCCCAAAATAAGTGGACTACTGAACGAATTTTTTATAGTCACTCACTATATCCTATTACACCCCTTATTTTTATTTTTTCCAATTTTCTATGATAAGGGACAATCTCTTGAAATTAATTTGGAGTAGATTAAATATTGCATTTTTCTTTCATTTTTTAAGTTCAGGTTATATTGTAGATAAAAGACATTGAAAATTTGATAGTTACATTTGAATATAGCTAAATAGAAATTTTTTGACATAACATTATAGAAATTTTTTGACATAACATTTTAAAAAAAAAATTTAATAAATTTATTTAATTGTAATTCAAAAATTAAAATTATCAACAATCAATATAATATTTGTCAAAATTTATCATTTTTTCATTTTACCATTTATATATGTGATGCCATCATATTGATTGAACCTCATTGCTTTAGGCTTTTTATTTTTATTTTTTTGAATTTGAAATTTATCCATATATAAAAATATCACAATAATATAATTACACGGTCATAAAATTCGAATATAAACTTATTAAAATCCTAATACTTAATGAAATGAATGAATGCCACAGTTAGCACCAATAGTTCATATGCTTTATAATCAAAAGTTGAAATATAAATTCAAAAATGATAGACACGTACACTTATTCCGAAAAATAACTACACATCTCTCACTCTAGTTACAGTAATCACTGTAGCGATCACTGTAGTTACAATGAGAGAAATGTAATTATTTTCGGGATAAGTGTATATATGTGTATCACTTCCTGTGGACACTGGATTTCAGCCGAGGTCCTCAATCAGAATTTGTAAGTTGGGCACTAGCAATCCTGCAAAAAACAAAGTAGAGTGGACGAGAGGCTACCACCGGTGTGGTGGATACCGGGTACACTCCGACGCCCAAGTCAGTGGCAGGAAATAAGTTTGTAAAATGGAAAGCAAGGTTGAATATTACCTCTACTTCCTTTGTTTGGCCGTGAGAGCCGTGTAATATATGAGGGGATTAAGGATTGAGAGCATGAAGTATTAGGGTGGAGAAATGAGACTTGAATGCATTCTTCCTGTATTCTTTTCATATTTATAGATAAAACATGATCTGAGGTTTGGTGTATTTGGTAATGGTTTTTGGAGTAAGTGAAGATTAGTGCTAGAGTTAGGTTAAGTGGAGTGGTGGGGATTAGTGCTAGAGTTAGGTTAAGTGGAGTGGTGGGGATTAGTGCTAGAGTTATGTTAAGTGGTCATGCTTTATGATTTTAATTGTAATCAAATACATAATTCTTTGGGCTTTGGTTTTGGGCCTAACATGCTGATGGGCTTAAGGTGAAAGACAGTTGTACCCTTAGACCAAATTTGGCTCTTACAGTTTGTCCCTTACTCTCTAAGTCAAAGAAGTTTTGTCTTAGAGAGTATATATGTTTGTGTCGAATGATACTAATCACAAAAGCACGTGACAAGAATGTATCACCTTCTGTTGGATTGTTTTATAAGAGCTTTGTGCAAAATGTGGGTTTTTTTGGAAAATATCGCGTGTATCGTCTGGGCAGACGAAGTCTTTAGTCATTCTGATTTGACTTGACTTATGGTACTTGGTTCTTGGTCGTCTGATCAGTTTGAAGATCCATGGATACATTTGACTCGACATAAGTAATGGGGAACATTCTCTGGTCAACTGAACTGAATGTAAATTTAGGAGTCCCGCTTGACTCGACAAGAGTCATGGGGAATGTCCCTTTGTCGACTAAACCAAATGCAGGTACAGGAGTCCAAATTGACTCGACAAGAGTCATGGGGAATGTCCCTTTGTCGACTGAACCAAATGCAGGTTCAGGAGTCCAACTTGACTCGACAAGAGTCCAGGGGAATGTCATTTTGTCGACTGAACCAAATGCAGGTTCAGGAGTCCAATCTTGACTCGACAAGAGTCCAGGGGAATGTCCTTTGTCGACTGAACCAAATGCAGGTACAGGAGTCCAAATTGACTCGACAAGAGTCATGGGGAATGTCCCTTTGTCGACTGAACCAAATGCAGGTTCAGGAGTCCAACTTGACTCGACAAGAGTCCAGGGGAATGTCATTTTGTCGACTGAACCAAATGCAGGTTCAGGAGTCCAATCTTGACTCGACAAGAGTCCAGGGGAATGTCCTTTGTCGACTGAACCAAATGCAGGTACATGAGTCCAAATTGACTCGACAAGAGTCATGGGGAATGTCCCTTTGTCGACTGAACCAAATGCAGGTTCAGGAGTCCAACTTGACTCGATAAGAGTCCAGGGGAATGTCCTTTGTCGACTGAACCAAACGGTGGTTCAGGAGTTTACTTGACTCGACATGAGTCCAGGGGAATGTCCTTTGTCGACTAAACCAAACGGTGGTTCAGGAGTTCAACTTGACTCGTCAAGAGTCCAGGGGAATGTCTTTTGTCGACTGAACCAAACGGTGGTTCAGGAGTTTACTTGACTCGACATGAGTCCAGGGGAATGTCCTTTGTCGACTGAACCAAACGGTGGTTCAGGAGTTTACTTGACTCGACATGAGTCCAGGGGAATGTCCCTTGTCGACTGAACCAAACGGTGGTTCAGGAGTTTACTTGACTCGACATAAGTCCAGGGGAATGTCCCTTGTCGACTGAACCAAACGGTGGTTCAGGAGTTTACTTGACTCGACATGAGTCCAGGGGAATGTCCCTTGTCGACTGAACCAAACGGTGGTTCAGGAGTTTACTTGACTCGACATGAGTCCAGGGGAATGTCCCTTGTCGACTGAACCAAACGGTGGTTCAGGAGTTTACTTGACTCGAAATGAGTCCAGGGGAATGTCCCTTGTCGACTGAACCAAACGGTGGTTCAGGAGTTTACTTGACTCGAAATGAGTCCAGGGGAATGTCCCTTGTCGACTGAACCAAACGGTGGTTCAGGAGTTTACTTGACTCGAAATGAGTCCAGGGGAATGTCCCTGTCGACTGAACCAAACGGTGGTTCATGAGTTTACTTGACTCGACATGAGTCCAGGGGAATGTCCCTTGTCGACTGAACCAAACGGTGGTTCAGGAGTTTACTTGACTCGACATGAGTCCAGGGGAATGTCCCTTGTCGACTGAACCAAACGGTGGTTCAGGAGTTTACTTGACTCGAAATGAGTCCAGGGGAATGTCCCTTGTCGACTGAACCAAACGGTGGTTCAGGAGTTTACTTGACTCGAAATGAGTCCAGGGGAATGTCCCTTGTCGACTGAACCAAACGGTGGTTCAGGAGTTTACTTGACTCGAAATGAGTCCAGGGGAATGTCCCTTGTCGACTGAACCAAACGGTGGTTCATGAGTTTACTTGACTCGACATGAGTCCAGGGGAATGTCCCTTGTCGACTGAACCAAACGGTGGTTCAGGAGTTTACTTGACTCGATATGAATCAAGGGGAATGTCCCTTGTCGACTGAACCAAACGGCGGTTCAGGAGTTCAACTTGACTCCACAAGAGTTACATTCTATAGATTTTCCACGTGTCGTTTAATGGAGTAAAACCTAGCTCAAATAACGAGGAGTCTTATGGCGGGAAATAAACCGCCAAAAGAAGTAGTATAAGTGTGGCTTGTTGGGTTCATTTGTTTCATTTCACAAGATCAATCGATTTGGGAGAGAACTTCAAGGCTTCAAGGTACTTCTTTCTCTCTCTTCGCGTTCTTCATTTGCTTTGAATGTTCGTAGAGTAGCTTCAATCTGTTCTTAGCTAAATTAGGTTGTTTGATCTTTAGAATCATACGTTATTTGGTGGATTTGTGTTTGGAGATAGGAGTAGGATTTGATCTTTAAGGAACCCAAATCTTAGAAATTATTTGTTTGTAGACTTGCTGAATAGAATATGTCGAGTGGAGACTCTTTAGAAAGTTTAGGAGAACAGATCGATACATACGTAGGATCATCATCGAGTGAATCAACAGAAGAAAAATCATTAAGGGAATGGTCGCGTCAAGAGTTTTTTGAGGAAGGACCTGTAACCGTTATGTCGCATGAAGTTCCGTTGCAGGCAATTCCTATTAGATCATTGGCAGCTGTCGAGGAATTTAGTGGAGGGGTGAGCACAAGTGAGCCTACCAACATACTAACCAAGAACCCAGCTAGTCGAATGACGGCTAGTTTGCTGATGGAAATTAGGATTAAGTATAGATTTCCTAGATCAATGGAACTGAGGGTGCCTCTGCCGTCTGAAAGGATCGATTATAAAATTCCCGGATGGATTGGTTTCTATGTAGTACCGTTTTCTAATGGGCTTAGATTCCCTATTCCGAGGTTAGCTTGGGAAATTTTGGATCATTATGGGATTGCTCCTTCACAACTAATGCCGAATGCTTGGAGGATTTTGATGTCGATTGAATGCTTAGCATTCGAACAAGGGTTATTGTTTGAGGTGAAGGACATTTTATATTCATACTACCTTAAAGAGCATCTAACTGAAAAAGGGAGATATACTATGTACCTTCGTCGTAAGAGGGAACAAATAGTTATGGGGCTTCCAACAAACGATAGGGGTAATTGGCAGTCAGAGTATTTC